>JADRCD010000190.1:0-27099 GCA_019843815.1 Montemys delectorum
AGAGGCAGGCAGATTTCTGAGTTCGAGGCCAGCCTGGTCTACAGAGTAAGTCCAGGACAGCCAAGGCTATACAGAGAAATCCTGTCTCGAAAAAAAACCAAAATAAATAAATAAATAAATAAGTAAATATGTAGCAAATAATGTAATTTATCCATTTGAAGTTTTTGTGAAGTGTGTTTTGGTGCTTTACTTTGACAATGGTTAAAACCATAAAAAATAAACTAAACTTAGAAGAAAACCTTAAAAGTCTTCATAACCCAGAATAGTAAAACAGCATTTGCTCAAATCCAGTGTCTATTATATTTTAACGATGTTATTTAATAGATAACATATGTATTCTTCATTCTTACCTTGTCCTTTTGTTTTCTTGCATACTTCATAGTATATAAGCACAGAGGACAGGATAATTACTAGTTTAGCTTTAAAATATTTAACTGATTGGAAGTGCTTGAACAAGGGCCTGGCGAAATGGCTCAGTGGGTAAGAGCATTGACTGTTCTTCTGAAGGTCCTGAGTTTGGATCCCAGCAACCACATGGTGGCTCACAACCACCTGTAATGAGATCTGACGCCTCTTCTTGTGCATCTGAAGACAGCCACAGTGTATTACGCTGGAGCAAGCAGGCCAGCAGAGGTCCTGAGTTCAATTCCCAGCAGCCATGCACATGATAGCTCAAGCTACAGTGTACTCATACACATAAAATAAATAAAATAAATCTTAAAAAAAAAAAAAAGAAAGTGCTTGAACAAAAAGTACAGAAAAAGTACACTACATTCTGGCCATGCAGCATAGAGTGGGAGTAGGTTAAATCCATGTTATTTATGCCTCTCCCCAAATTAGAGTTTCTCAGAGGCAGTGCCTGCAACTGGATCTTTTAAACAACTGTTTTAACGCAGTTCTGTGGTCACTGATCTGGGGGAAAAAAACTACAATTCATGATTTTAAAGCCTCATCTATGGGAGCTGGAGAGATGGCTGAGTGGTCAAGAACACATACTGCTCTGGCAGAATACCGGAGTTTGTATCCTGGCCCCAATCTTGAGCGGCTCACAAGGGAATCTGATGCTCTGTATTCTGAAGGCACCCTTAAAGGCAAGCATAAACACACTTGCACACACATGTACACACACATACACATTCCTTTTTTTAAAAAATCATCTCAATCTTCAAAAGACAAATAGGTGTCATTATTTGCAATGTTAGTGAATTTTCAGGTAACATAATAAATACCCAAGAAATAGTTGGTTTGCCGTTTGGGTTGATTTAGGTCCGTCATGGTGTGGTCCTTTAGCTTCAGATCCTGAGGAAACTTAGCATTTCATGGCAGAAGTGTATGGATAATAAAACCACTTCTTAATGGCAGGGAAACAAAAGAGAGGTGTTGTGGTGTCTACTATTCTATTCAAAGCTATACCCCTTAGGGGCTGAAGAGATGGCTGACTCAGCGAACTCGATATTCTTCCTGAGGACCCCAGGTCAATTCCCAGCAACCCCATGGTGGCTCACAAAAGAGTTCTAGAGGACTCACTGCTCTCTTCTCACCCTTTAAAGCATCAGACATGCATATGATGTATAAACATATATGCAGACGAAACACGCATGCACATACATTTAAAATAATTTTTAGCCAAAATCTTGCCCTCCAATAATTCAAAGACCCTTCACTAGTGATACCACCACTTCTTTGTCCGTTTGCTTCTTTGTTTGCCTTATGAAATAGAATTTTACTTACGGTGGCCTAGAACTCATGGCCATCCTCAGCATCCCAAACAAGTCCTACCTATAGAATGTGTTGTAATGGTTGGTTTGGAGGGGAACCTGTGGTTAAACCCCTAAGCCCTTAGAGGGAAAGCCAGAATCGTTAAGTGTTGAGGCTGCAAGAGGACTTAGAGTTTCAAGCCAGCCAGACTGTGCAGTACAAGCATGTTCCAACAAACAAACAACAATGAGCCAAAGCCCTAAAACCTCTGAAAATCCCCATAAGCTATAATAACTAAATACCAATCTCAGATGTGGTAGAACACTAGAAAGAGAAATTCTACAAGGCAAGTAAAGAAAGAGCTTATCCTGGAAGCCTATTAACCAACAGCTGGTTCCTCAATGAAGCAGCGGACACATTTCTGACGAGTTTCAATCTGGAGGTATTGGTCTAGAAGTACAGGACATATTGCAACGTACATAAAACAACTCCTTTAGAGACTTTTATGGTATTTATGCTCATTATGAATCTCACTTTGAGGGTGTCATGTTAAAGCGCCATGGCAAGAAGTCTGGTAAAATAATATTTATGCTCAATATGTGTGTGTGTGTGTGTGTGTGTGTGTGTGTGTTTGGTTTTTTGAGACAGGGATTCTCTGTGTAGCCTTAGATGTCCTAGAACTCTCTCTGTAGACCAGGCTGGCCTTGAACTCACAGAGATCCATCTGCTTCTGCTCCCTGAGTGTTGAGATTAAAGGCGTGGACCACCACCGCCCCTCCAGTTCTAGTTCTTATTATCATTATCTGCAGGAATCTCTCTTCCTAAAACAGATGCCATACCAGAATTCTATGAATCACCCCCAGGTTTTATGGTGCACCAGGTACAGTTGGTTCTCAGAATTTTACACCCGTTTCCTCATTTCATTCTTGAAATCATTCTGAGAGGACGATGAAGATTTAGTCTCACATTACTGATGAGAGCACTGAACCACATCAAGATACCCAAATGCCCTCAGGGCTTCACCCTGAAAATGTCAGTAGACACTGAACAGCTTTTAAGCCTTAGTTCTACTTAAGGAAAGGGTAGCTTTCACTCAGTGACAAAACTGTGGTGAGGTCTGTTGGTGGCTCCTATTTGTGTTCTCTTTTGTTTCACTGTTGTTCTTGTTAGGTTTGCTGACTGTGGATGGAAGCAGAGCCTCCAGCCCAGCCTGGGCCAGTGCTGTACTCTTAGCTTCACCTAATCCCCATGTGTGATTATTTATCTCTCGTTAACTAACCCAGGGTCTGCACCTAAGTGTCTTTAAAAGCCTTCCTTAGCTTTAAGGTACCTAACTGAGCCGCCAACTATGAATAGCCAGACTTTGCCCTGCCATGACATCAACCTCACCTTGATAACTAAGACTCTGAAATTCTCAGCCGTGAGCAGTGGGCGGTCCCATCTGTTCCTTCTGCCTGTACTGGGGATGGTTGGATGCCTGCCCAGGCTGAAAAACTGTCTGGATTTGGTTTTTTAGACTGAACTCACCTCCTTCCAACAGAAGCCTCCAGGAGCATGTGGTGGTTCCTGAAGGTCCCCTGGATCTATGGAGGCAGAAGATTTTTCTTCCCCTGGAGAGATGACAAGACTGGGTTATCTGTCACAGCTAATTAGCACACAGGTCTGAATCCTGGGCAAGACACTGTGGGAAAAAGATTGGGATTAACCAGACTCCAGGGCACTTCTGTTTCAACTATTTCTCAGAATGTAGTGTTTCAGGAGAACAGAAAGAAACAAAAAGTTAGTCAGCAGAAGGGGTCTGTTTTTAGGAACACTTAACAACAGATGCTGCAGAGACTTTTGTGATGCCCCCAGAGATACATGTATAATCAAAGGCACAGAATATAGGTCCAATGCTGGAGGACACTAGATACCCACAAGCAAGCAAGGAACAAATGCTTTAAAGCTCACACAATTTTGGGCTAGAAAGATAGGTTAGCAATTAAGAGCACTTGTTGCTCTTGTAGAGGACAGAGACAGGTTCAGTTCCCAACACCCACACTAAGCAGCTTACAACCTCTTGTAACTCACATGTCCAGGGAATTCAATGCCCTCTTTTGGCTTCCTTGGTATTGCATGCACATGACACAAATCCAGAGAAGCAGACACATACATGTAAATACAGATGAATAGTTTTTAAAGATTTATCCTTATATGATATGTATGAGTGTTTGCGTGTATGTCTGTGCAACACATGTGTGCAGTACCTGTAGAGGTAAAAAGAAAGCATCAGATCACTTGAAGCTGTTGTTACAGACTGTACTAGGAACAAAACTTGAATCCCCTGGGAGAGCAACAAATGCTCTTAACCACTGAGCCATCTTGTCTCATCCCCATCAGCTATGTCTAAGAGCGCCTCTTGCCCACACCCTCATCAACATCTTGTGTTAATAAAGTTTGGCTATGAAACATCATATTTCATTGTGTTTTCTAATTTGAAATTCATTTTATTATGACTCAGACTTTTCCCCAACACCCTTCTGTCACTGGGAGGAGTGCAAACTTGTGCAACCACTATGGAAATCAGTGCGGTGGTTCAACACAAAGACAAGACTCAATCCAGCTACACCACTACTGAGCATAGACTAAAGTATGCTTCATCCTACTGCCGAGATTTTTGCTCAACCATATTCATTGTTGCTCTATACATAATAGCCAGAAGTTGGAAACAGCCTAGACCATCTGTCAATGAATCACTGGATAGAGAAAATGTGGTACATTTACACAATGGAATATCATTCAACCATTGAAAATAAAATCATGAAATTAACCATTAAAAATGAAATCATGACAGTAAGGCTGAAGACAACACCTATACAACTCACTGAAAACAGAGAAGTTGAGCTGGTGTCTACCTAGAGTCTTCATCCCTATGGACTAGTAGTCATGATCCTGGAAGGTATTCTGCATGCTAGCAAAGGAGAAAGGGAAACACCAAGTCAGCCACAAACTCTTTGATCTTCAGGAGGGAACTGCCTCAAGATATACTGGTGGAATAATGACACAGAGTTTGTGGGAACCAACCAATACTAGCTTTGACTTAAGGTCTATTCCATGAGATGCAACCCATTCCCAATGCTACTTGGGTGCTCAAGAACCTGAGACTAGATAGGACAGAGATCTAGGAGAAAACCAAATACTACTGTTCTGCTAAAGGAGCATAACAATAAAATGACTCCTAGTGACACTGACTATACTAATAGATCATGCCTGGCTCAGCCATCATCAGAGAAGCTTCCTCCTTCCAGATGGGAACAAATACAGAGACCTACAACCAGACAACATGCAGAGTGAGCACTCTGGAATACTCAGCCCTGTAAGGGAAGTCTCCATCAAATCCCTCCCCTCAGGGAACAGGGAACTCTGTAGAAGAGGAGACATAAAGAGTGTAAGACCCAGAGGGGTTGGAGGACACCAGGGACATCAAGGCCTTCTAGTCACAACAGGGCTGGGATAGACATGAACTCACAGAGTCCGTGACAACATGCACAGGGCCTACACAGGTCTGCACCACATAGGGTCCTAGAGCTGAAATACTTAGAAGTGGAAACACACTTTATCCCTAACTGAGAAATTATCTCCAATTGATAGCCACTTCCAAATGAAAAGTTAGTTTCCTCCAGGGGAATCTCACGGGGGAAAATACTCTGAGTGCAGGCCCCATGCTCAGCAGTAGATTCCAATACAAATAGAACTTGATGACATCTTTGGAGGCTTTGTTTTGTTATAACGTTAGGGCATTTTTATTATTTTTTTTACCTTATGGGTTCTTTGCCTATGCATTATAGTTCCTGCTTTTGAATCCCCATGTAGTTCCTGTGTATGTGAACATTTGTGACTCTGCATCTATTTGCATGTCCTGTGCTTCTTCTTTGGCTGTTTTTCTTGATAGGTTCTTTGACATTGTCTGGTTTGTTGGTTTTTGACTTACCCTGTTTTATTTTCTGATTATTCCTTAGGTGTCTGTGTGTTTTCTAAGGAGAGATAGAAAGGGTGTGGATCTGAATGGGAAGGGAGGTGGAGAGAAACTGGGAGGAGTAAGGGGAAAGGAAACTATAACCAGAATATATTGTGTGTCAAAAATTTGTTTTTAATAAAAGAAAACAGCTTTCCTTCATTTTTCATTCTTTATTCCTTCATTATAATTTCCTCATCCTTTGTTCCATTTTGGTGTGTGTGTGTGTGTGTGTGTGTATGTGTGTGTGTGTATGGTGGGGCTCTAACTCAGAACCTTATACATGTTCACCATGTACCTACCTGCACTGTACCAGTCCCGTAGGACATTTTAATAGTGAGATTAGCTCTTTGATATAAATTGAAGCATACTTTCCCTGTCCATCCTTTGGTCTTCATTTGTTTACCATACCTTTTCCAAAAAGCACCATTGTCTTTGCTATCACTTTTGTGCTTTCCTCTCTTGCATTGATTTCTTGGGGTTTTTTTTTTTCTTTGTTTGTTTGATTGTTGGTTTGTTTGTGTGTATGTGCTAATTTTTAAAAATTGTTTCTAAAATTTCTTCCCTCAGAGAGAGGAAAACAATATCTACCCCTCTTCTTAAGGTCTCAATCACAATCCAAGGTACACTGAGAACCCTGTCTTAATAACTTTTCTATTGCTGTGACAAAACACAATGACCAACACAACTTATGGAAGAATGAGTGTATTGGGTGAGTTTCCAATGAGGTTTGAAATCTCAAAGCCCATCCCCAGTCACCACCTCCTGCAACAAGGCCACACCGCCTAATCCTTCCCAAAGAATCCCATCAAATGAGGACTAAGTATTCAGAAATATAAGTCTATATATACAAGTATCTGGGAGAGGCAGCTAGACACTTGGGGTCCAATGTCCTTCCCCACTGTCTCCTTCTAAGGGGAAAGTAAGTAGTCACTAGGCCAAACTCTAAGAAGATGGCAGATTGGCTCAGAGGAGAGTCCTGTGTTACAGATCCGTAAAACTCTGTTGAGCTTCAGTTTACCAGAGAACCCCTGAGTGAACCACGTGGAGCCTGGATTGATTTAAAAAGCGAAAGGATTTTTATTGTTCCAGCGCACTGGGGGTCATCCCAGACCCGAAGGAGAGGCAGTGACCACGCACAGCTTGTTCAGTGAGCTTTTATACAGTTTGCCGGGCAGCAGCCATTAGGCACAATGTGATTGGTAGAACAGTATGACTTTTTTAAACTGATTGGTCCTCAGGGAATGAGGTGGCAAGGACTTCCCTTGTCTGAAGATAGGTAATCGTCTGTCCTGCGGAATGTGTCCCCACCTCCAGGTCGGTTCCCACCCTGTGGTCTGAGGAATGTTAAGTAGCCTCTCCCTTCCAGAGGGGAAAGTGTTCCATGACCTTCCCAAAGCTCCTTAGCTGACCTTTTCAGATCCATTATACCTTATCCCGATTTAATGTTTGAGTTACAAATAAATGTTTAACTGTTTGCAGATGTCTGTTTGTGATTTGAGAGCCCATCTTTAATTAAACTATATTGTTACACGTATTGGAATTTATTTCTGGTTTTGCTAGTCAGTTATGTTACTCTGTCTACTTATGTGCTATATTTGGTGAGTGACCATTTACCAGTCCACCTTAATCCAAGAGAATGAAATTGGTCATGCTGCCATCTCTACATAATATAGATGAAATTACTTTTCACATTTAATAGGGCTTACAATTCCTTCTTCTTTAATAATTTTATCATGTGCATGCATGTGTATGCGTTTGTGTGTACCTGCCTATGTGCCTGTGTATGCATTTGTGTGTGACAGTGTGTGTATGTGTGTGTGTGCGTGCAGGTGCTCATATGCCCTAATACTGTGTGGACATCAGAATACAGCTTTCAGAAGCCAGGTCTCTCCTTCCACATCAGTTATGTGGGTCAAACTCAGGCCATCAGTTCTTATTGCAACTGTTTTTTACCCACTGAACCACCTCAGGGACCAACAATTCCCCCTCTCTATAAGTTAGCCATCTTTTATAGGAGAAACAAAAAGATTCTCTTTTATTCACAGTCTGTGAAAACCTGGACTGACTGTAAAATTCATATGGAAAGACTAGTCAAAGTAGACATCTGAAAGATGAAAAATTGACAATCTCTAGTTGTAGTAGGTATTAAAACATCCCAGACTGGCCTCAAGCTCACGATGTAGAAAGGTGCATGAGGATTCCAGGCTGGCCCTAAGCTCACTATGTAGGAAGGGGCATGAGGATGACCTGGAACACTTGATTCTGTGTCTACCTGGCTAGTGCTGAGACTGCATTTGTGTTTGTCATCACACTGTTTTACATGGTGCTGTGAATTGAACCTAGGGCTTTGTGTATGCTAGGCAAACACCATATCAACTGAGCTACAGCCCCAGTCCCAATGTCAACTACTTAAAACAAACTTTACTTTCTGTAATTTGGAAACTGTGAAGTTCTATGTTGACATTAAGATGCACTTGTCAGGAGACAAGAGCAGAGGCCAAACTCAGGATCTGACAAGATGGCCAGGCTGCCTGCAGGATCATCAAGGAAACCCAGCATTTGCCGGCAGAACTAGTTCCTGGTATTAGAGCAGAACCAGATGAGAGCAACGCCTGTTATTTTCATGTAGTCATTGCTGGTCCCTAGCATTCCCCCTTTGAGAGAGGGACTTTTAAATTTGAACTCTTTCTTCCAGAAGAATACTCAATGGAAGCCCCTAAAGTATGTTTCATGACCAAAATTTATCATCCTAATGTAGACAAGTTGGGAAGAATACATTTAGATATTTTGAAAGATAAGCAGTCCCCAGCACGGCACAGTCCTGTTATCAATCCAGGCTTTGTTAAGTGCTCCTAATCCAGGCAATCCATTAGCAAATGATGTAGCCGAGCAGTGGAAGACCAACGAAGCCCAAGCCATAGAGACAGCGAGAGCATGGACAAGGCTATATGTCATGAACAATATTTAAGTCGATCCGATCATCAAGTGTACACCACTTCTGTTCTGCCAAGACTTTCCTTTTTTGTTTTCATGTAATGGACACAGTCTTAGAAACATTACAGAGTAAAAGCCCAGGCATCTTCATCTCTGGTGATTACATGAAAAAAAAAAAAAAAAAAAGGTGGTGGTAAGGAGGAGTCAATAAAAGAAGTTATCAAACATTTCTTTGTCTTTTTTATAAGGAAAACATTATAATAAATCATTGTTTTAATGTGCATTACTGTAATTACACATGAGAATTGTAATCATAGGTTATAAACAATGAAATATAAATAAGTCATTCATGTTTTATTCATTTTTATTGCACTGTGTTAGCATATTGGCTTGTGGGTTCTTTGGGTATTAAAATAATTAAAAGTTTTTCTATGAATTATTTATTCTAAACAAACAAAAATATAAAGTGTTCCTGGTAGCAGGACATAGTGATACACACTTGAACTCTCAGCAGTGGCAGCAGAGGTAGGAAAACTGGGAGACTGAGGTCATCCTGACTTTCACTGAATACTGAGACTACATCTGAAAAAAAAAAAAAGCTCAAAGCCAATATAATATAGTAATTGTTTAAAACCAATTCAGTGTTTTCCTCTTGTGACATCTCTCCTGCTCATTAACATCATTGTGCTGTGTATAACTTTTATTTTCTTGTTAACCTCCAAAATTGGGGAATTCCACTCTTTTTCACATTCCAAAAATAGCCCCAAAATAATTGTTGCTAATCTGTGCTGATGATAAAGTCATTTTTTTTTCAGTTCCTGGCAGATTTTAATTACCGGTCTCTCATTAGTATACAACACAGCTTCCAGCATTTATGTGCCTCTTCAAAGAGGAAGGCTTCCTTGAACTCTGACTGTTTGAATCTGCTGTGATGTGATTCAGTCAGAAGTGACTGGTAATGGCCTCAGAGTTCGTGGTAGTCTGTCTTGAAACATATATGGTTCCTTTGTGATTTTTATATATTCTTTGTCTAGTTTTATATATAAAAACTCAATACCTGCTAATGTTCATTGGATATTGTAGGCAAAATGCCCCCCCCCCCAAAAACATAAAGAGGCTAGCTAGGGAGGCTCACTAAAAGCACAGATAACAATCTGTATGTAGGTGATGAAATCGAAACCCTCCGGTATTCTGAGAATACAAATGACTCAACCACTTTGGGAAGGAGTCTGATAGTCTTTAAGTGGCTTTTTGCACACAGAGTTTCCCTAAGAGCCTTCAGTTTCACTCCTAGGTACGTACCCAGAGATCAGAAAATTGACAACCACAGGAAAAGTCATATACAAACCTTCACTGCAACATTACTGAGAATAACCAAAAAGTGAAAACACCCTAAAAAGCCCATCAATGAACAAATGGATACACAAAATCTGTCCCATTGATACAATGTACCCTTAGTAATGTTCCTCCAAAAGAACAATGTGCAATAAGCCAGGCAAATCTGTGTAGACAGGAAATGGATTAAGTACTCTCCTAGATCTGGGGAGGGTGTGTGAATTGGGGTTTCTATCCCTTCGATAAACGTGACAGAAAGCAACAAGGAGAGGAAAGAGTCCGTTTCATTTTACAGCTTACAGCAAGAGCTCAAGGCAGGGACCTGAAGCAGAGACCCCTGGAGAGTGCTGCTTCCTGGCTTCTGTTGGCTTCCTTAGTTTGTTTTCCCACACCTCAAGATCGCCTGCTCAGGCACGACAGAGCCCACCCTGGGCCCTTCCACACTAATCAACAATCAAGAAAATACCTCCCGGGCTTACCCACAGGCCAGTCTGACGAGGCATTTTCTCAACTAAGATTTACTCTTCCCAGACAACTCTAGCTTGTGCCCACACAGAGAGGGCGTGGCTGGTAGTCAGAGGGGCGGGGGATCGGATAGGCGTCTTTGGGGAGGGGGTGATGAAAACATTCTAAACTTGCTTCTTCTGATGGCTGCATACTTCAGTGACTATACTAAAAATTACAGAAGTGTCAGGTCAAGTGGGTAAACTGCGTGGTATAGGTATATGGAGGATATGTTAAATCTCTCACCAGAAAGAGAGAACAAGGCAGGCACAACCATAATTTTCTTCTTGCTGTGACCAAATGCCCGACTTCAAGGAGAAAGGGTTTATTTGGCTCACAGTATGAGGGTACAGTCAATCCGTCATGATGGGAAAGGCACAGTGGCAGGAACATGAGTCTGCTGAACACATCACATCTGCAGGAGATGTGCTCATTCACTCCACGTTTTTTTTTTTTTTTAATTTACATTGGTCTCCTGCCTCCATGTATGCCTGTGTCAGAGGATGTAAGAATCCCCTGGAACTGGAATCACAGACAGTTGTGAACAGTCATGTGGGTGCTGGGATTCGAACTTGGGTCCTTTGGATAAACAGCCAATGATCTTAATTGCTGAGCCATTTCTCCAGTAGCCTCATAGGCCCCCCTCTTGATCGAAGTCATAACCCCAGCCTGTGAGATAGTGACACCCACATTTTAGAGTGAGATTTTTCACCTGGATTAACCCAACCTGGAAATTCTCTTACAGATTCTCTCTGAGGTTTGTCTCCTAGGAGATACTAGATTCTGTCCAGGTGACAACCAATATTGGCCTTCTCAGCAGGCAAGAGGGCACACGCCTATAATCCTAGCATGTGGGAGACTGAGACTATAAGGCCAGCCAGTACTCTTATGCCTTTATGCTTTAAACCAAAAGGTACAATGAGATAAAGAAATGTTACTAAATTCAAACCATATGTTTATATATAAAAAGTGAACAAACAAAAAATAAAACAGCCAACTAGAAAGCAACAATAACATACCACACATTCCCTTAAGCAATTACTAACCTCTATTTGACAAGAGCTAGCCAGAAGGACATACTTTATGTAGGTTTTCAATTTTTCAATTACATTGATTCTTTTGTAATTTTATTGACAGCATAATGGAGCAATATGTTTAACTTTAGAAAGCTTTTTAGTGGTCTTGTGCTTTTGACTTTTGTAATATTATGAAAATTTCAGACATAAGATTGAAAATACTATAGTTTAAATCAGTATGCTTCTCTAGGCGTTGCCAGTTTAGAGGCTTTAGAACATTTTAGAAAGCTTCTGCTAGCATGCGTCTGCCCTTCTTTCCCCCACCTGGGTTCTTCAACTCAGCCACTTCTCAAAGACTATTGCACATTCTCAGGCAGTACCTGGCCTCCTTAAATACTCAATATATAATCAGATCGAGTTTGATATGCATTAGGTTTTTTTTTTTAAAGATAATATATATACAAAAGCACACAAATCTTAAGTAGCCATTTATAGCTTTTTTTTTTTTTTTTTTTTTTTTTTGCCATGTGTGTACACTTCAAGAACCTCCATTCAAGAAATCGAGTATTACTGTCATCCTTGGATAGTCCCTCTTTCTCGCTCATCTCCCAAAGCAGCACATATTGTTCCCTTCCCTCCTTCCTCTCCTCTCCTCTTCCCTCCCTTCCTTCCTTTTTCTACAGGGTCTCATATGTAGCCCAGGCTGGCCTTGAATTTGAGATCTCCCTGCCCCAGCCTCCCAGTGCTGGGATAACTGCCATGCTGGAGTTTCACTTTACTTGACTTTTCTTGTCTCCTCCTCTTCTTTCCTTCCTCATTTCCTCTCTTCCTTTCCCTCTTCCCTTCCCCTCCTCCTCTTGTCTTTTCTCCTCCCCCCCCCTTTTTTTTATAGTATTCCCGTCCCCTTCCTTCTGCTTGAGGTAGTTTCTCCCTTTTTAGCCCAGGCCTGTTGGAACTCTTTCTGCCTTAACTTCCCTTCTAGAGTGGGATACAGGCATGCCTGACAGCACTTAGCATTTCTCTCTTTTTAAAAGTGAAGTCAGAGATATAAGACACAAGTTCTGTGTGCTGGGTGTGGATGTAGTTCTGGTAGAATAAAGTCACATTCTTTTGAAGTGTGTTTGTATCTGGTCAGACCATGGCCAGTGCTGCCAATATTCCTTTTTCCCTTGGTGGTAATGACTTAGAGTTTTAAGAATTTCATTTTTGTTATTACAAACAGTGCCATGATAAACATTTGTCTGCCATTCTACACAGATGCATGGTTATTGGCAACATTAGTAATATCTCTTGAATGGCCATCTGACTCTGGCTGAAGTTCTGGCTCTTCTGGTGGTAGGATGAGTCAAAGCTTCTCTCATGCCCCATGTTACCAGTCGACAAGCTGCTCAAATGGTACCCAGAAACCATACAGTTCATTGTGCCTGAAGAGGCCATAACAGACATTGCAAGGGCCTGGTGCTAAGCCCTTGGTGACTTTGGGTAGAAAGGAGATGGATTTTCAGCAAGTTGTTTGTGGAACACTTACAGGAAATATCTGTTGACTGTGTTAGCTACACGAAGGTTGGGGTCTAGTCCTCTTATATACTTTTCCAGATTTTGAAATTGGGGTCTGAAGGTGAAATCCATCTGTAAATTACTTTTGTTTTATTTGGAATATAAAGTAATTTTAATGAAAAAGTTTAAATTTTTTAATTAAAAAGTATAAGATTTATTTTATTTTCTGAGTATGAGTGTTTTGCCTGCACATATGTGTGTGTACCATGTGCATGCTTGGGGCAAGCAGAGGTCAGAAGAGGGTGTCAGGTTCTATTACAGATGGTTATGAGGCACCATGATGGTGCTAGGAATCAAACTCAGGTTTTCTGTACAAAAAAACCAAATACTTTTCACTGTTCAGTTACATCTCTGGCCCCTGAAAACTCTACTCTTAATCTAACCATTGAGACATGAATCAAAAAAGCAGCAAACTAGGCTTTGCAACCAAGCTTCCCTAACCATGGGCTAGGCAAACCCAACTCTTTCTCTGCGGCTTCTCCCATGGCAGCTTGCTCTCACCATGCATTATTCTAAGTGGGGGTATTAGTGCTGCTCCGGCCCTCGGCTTGCACAGCAGAGTCTAGACTTCCAGGCCCATGCAGAAATCCCATACATTGGTTTATAAATGGGATTTTGCCGGGGTTTAGTTCACGTTGTCTAATTGTCCTTCCTTTCTCCCCCCAAATTATGCTAGCTACTACTATTATTACCCCAGATTCTAAGCTTCCTTTGAGACATTCATTTTTAAGAGCCATATACAATGTTAGTTTGCTGCACCTGCCATAACAAAGCACCACAGGCAGGTAGCTCAAGCAACAGGAATTTGTTTATTCATGGCTCTAAGATCAAGATGTGGCCAAAGTGGTTTCTCTTCTTGGCTCGTCGATCCCCATCTTCCAGTTTCCTCATGTGACTCCTTTTCCTGTGTGTGTCCACGCACCATCTCATGCTAAGAATACCAGGTGAATGAATGGGTTAGAGGTCACCCCTATGACCTCTTCTACCTTACCAATCTCCTTAAAGACCCTATCATCTTCAAACACTGTCCCTGTCACAGTACCAGGACTCAGGACTTCAATAAACGAATTCTGAGGAATCCAACTTAGTCTACCACGAACACAGAAACTTACAAGAAAAGTTGGAACATGAGAACAAGCGAAAGGCACACATACAGCTTCATCACTTTAACAAGTCAAAGTCCTCTCTTGTTTCTGCCCACGTGTGGACTCAATCAGAAGTTCTTGTTCTCAGTCCTTATCTATTAGTTCACAGCACCAACATCGATGCAAATCCAGGCCAGCTTTATCACAAGCCCGAATTTAGACAAATAGCTTGGCTGTGTTCATGCCCCTTTAGTGCCCTCACCCTCACGGCCTTGCTGGGTTGAATGTTTCCCTCAGATTTCTTTGTTACTTGTTTTTCTCTCTCATATTCACTTAACTATAGTGGGTCAATGTTTTCCTAACCTGATTAAAGCCCTTTTGTACAACCTATACACCCTCTAAGGCAATATCGGAAACAATAATATAGACATCTTCTAGCTATATATACATATATAATATACAACATACAATTTATAATAAAAACCTATAATGTAATATAATAATATATTATACAAGTATATATCATATTATGTATTATATACTTTGTAATATATATAACTAGCATAATACATATTTTGTAGTATAAATTTTGTAATATATACTATATAAATAATGCATATAATTATAATATATATTATTAAAGAACTATAAACTTTTTTGGAAGGGGGGAGAGATTTGCAAAAGCAATTTCCTTAAGACTGTGAACATATTTATTATTCACACCAAAGACTGGGTGTGGGAAGCTCATGGGCTTATGGAAAGAGGGAAATTCAAATTCCTCTAAACTATTTCTTTGCATTGCTCCTGCCCCCAAGGAACTGTGGAAATGACATTCACACGCCACACTCACACACCATAGTGATGCTAGAGCTGGCTGGAAAACTTTCCTGGCAAGTCAAATGTCATGACACACTGGGGTTAGAGTCTGGTAGTGACAGGATCTGATACTTGTTATTTTGTTACAAATTATGGAGCCTTTAATGCCTATCCCTGTGTGTTAAAGTGCCCAAGACAAAAAAAAAATTACACAACTATATTATATTGTATTTTTTTCTTTTGCGTCCATCCATGTTTCCTAATATGGCAATTTGTTTTGGAATAAGTATTTTATTTGATATTTTTCATCCTTAAAAACCTTTTTAGAGAAGATTCTGGAACCCATCCATAAGCCAAGTTGACTGAAAACTCATAGAGATCTGCCTTCTAAGTACTGGGCTTAAAGGCATGTGTCGTCACAGTCAGCTTTATGTTTTTTGATTCTTCTCCTGAGCTAAAAAATAACTTTCTTCAAAGAAAGCCACCTTCTGACCTGTGTTTGAAAAAGAGTTATGTTTGAAGGCCCCCACAGCCTCACCTTTTGTTGTTTGCTGTCCTCTTTCCACAGAGAATAAACCGACAAAATATTTAGCGTGCATTCTGGGCTGAAAAGCCTATACTGGAACATTTTTCCTTTTGGGTTCTGATACTTTTTTTTCGTGACAGTACTCCTGTCAGTCCCCAGCAGATCAGAGAGCACGGCGCTGAGACCACAGCTATTGCTGACTCTTCTGCAGTGATGATGGATCAGAGACTGGACCGGAAGCATCATGACTTCTGAGATCTCTTAGAGCGCTACTGTTCTGATTTTGGATTCTGAGGTTCAGAGAAGGGAGTTCTAAAGCTTTGGGGTTATAAGTCTTTCCCTTCTCTCAATGCACATATATTACTGATTCTGCCAAGCCACTATGGGTCCCCTGAGGGGTAGGTAGAGAGCCGCCCTGATCCAGGACTGCAGGCCCTGCCCCTCCTCAGTACTGGGTGCTGCGGCTAAACCTGTATTGCAGGCTGCGCGTCAGCACTGGTGGGGGCGTGCACGGGGGCGTGACGGAGGCGTGTCCGGGGCGGGGCCAAGGCGGCGTACGCCGCGCCCTCAGCAGAGCAAGAGGCCGAGCTTGCTGCATTGCAGCCGCCGCGGCGCCGCTCGGCTCTTCACTTCCAACAATGGCGGCTCCGAGCCCGAGCGGCGGCGGCGGCTCCGGGGGCGGTGGCGGCACCCCGGGGCCCATCGGACCTCCAGCTTCTGGCCACCCGGCGGTCAGCAGCATGCAGGGTAAGGACGGTGGGCGCGCAGAGACCCCGGGGCCCCTCGCGAGGCGCTCGGCCGAGCCGCGGCCTTGTGAACCGCCGCGTCCCCGGGGCTGTCTGTGGAAGCCGCCGGAGCTCCGAGTCTCGGGCCCGGCCTCGCCCCGGGCTCCCCGCCCCTGGCCGGGTTTCGGTGAGCGCTGTGGCGGCTTTGGCTCTGCGGGTTCAGGGCCACCTGGCCGCCCCCGCCCGCGGCTCACCTGGAGCCCGCAGGCTTCGGGAACGCGCGCGGCCGGGCCTCTGGCTCGCAGGTCGGCCGCGTTCCGGCCCTCGGCCCTGTCGCCCCCGCGCGCCGCAGTGGGACCGGCTTAGGGCCATCTTGCGCTTCATGGTGCGCCGCTGGAATAGGGCCATTGCGCTGTCCCCCCCCCCGCCCCCCGTCCCTAAAACTTTGCAGGGTGTCTGCGTGGGAGGGGCGGGGGTTCGCGAGGCCCTGTGCCACCTGTAAGGTGGATAGACAACCATTGGCCCGGGAGTGGCTTTTCCACCCAGGCCCGAGGTGTTATCCTCGCATGCAGAAAAGAAAATCAGATAAAAATAGAAGACCGATTTCGGCTGAAAGGGAGAGAGATTCAGGAAACTGAATGGCAGAGGTCAAAGTGATCGTGTCTGAGCATCTGAGGCTGCTCCCCTGTAATGGCCTTTCCCCACGGAAGGAGCTCCGTGTGGGTTTTGACAGGGGGTGTTGTGAAAATAGCAGGCCCGAGTCCATGTCTTAAGTTTATTGGTGGCATTGACACAGGCAAGCCCAGAAATCTCTTGACAACTTTAGCAAACGACTTATGTTGAATTATTAGAGTCGTTTGGATATCCTTGGTATCAATAGGACCATATTTTCTTTTTGGTTAAACTCTTCATAAAGCGCTCCTTGTGTCTAGTGAAGTTCAACAGATTATATGTTGATTGTTTCGTGTTTATGGCAGCATACCATGATTTGGGCAGCAGAAATACGATCTGTATTTACATCCCTTCCCATAAGAAAAATTTATGGGATAATATATAAGCAAATCGAGCACTTCATTCAGAAGATATATTCTGTGTATGTAGGTCCTAATAATTCACATTTAGTTAATTATTGGATACCTGCTATGCTCCTAGCACATTATACAAGATAGAAGATGGATTATCTTGATCTCACACCTTTACTGTTTGTTAAGATAATTTGGGTTTCTCTTCTCTTTTTTTTTTTTTTTTTTTTTTTTTTTTGCCCTGTCCACAATGGGTGACTTAAAGTTTAAATATTTTAATGGTAGAGACAGAGCCTGATTTGAGTTCAATCCCTGGGACATACATGGCAGGAGAGAACTGATTTCCTCAAGTTGTCCTCTGGCCTCTACACTTGAATCCACAATAAATAACTCAGTAAAACAATGTATATATTTCAAGTGTGTGTGTGTGTGTGTGTGTATGTGTGTGTGTATGTGTGTTTTGAGAGAAGAGGCTGACAGTTTGAAAAATCTGTATACATTTTTTTTTCTTGTTCAGAAAATATTGAGCAACTGTTTAGAGCCAGCGTAGAGCTCTGTTTTGAGTGTATAGAGACCAGTGAACCCAGCTGTCTCACCTCTGCTGGAGCATGTTCCTCTGAGGGTGGAGGAGGAAAGACATGGAGGTAAACAGGAGAAATTGCTTAAGAAAAATGAAGGCAACAAGCTGGGTTTTGTGATAGAAGATAACAGGGCTATCTCCTTGATAAGATGACAGAGAAAGCCAGTTTGGAAAGAACAGAGATGGAGCCTAGGCAGTGGGAACAGTGAAGAGAGAAAACTGTCTGGGAACTCAGAGACACATGGTCAGGAATTCTGGTGTTCTTTATTCTCCATCTCTGCTTTTTCATATATGGAACTCTACTTAAAAGGGCCCTAAACTGTCTTAGAATTGTTGCTGAATTTTTAAAAGACCTATTTGAGAGAGAGAGAGAGAGAGAGAGAGAGAGAGAGAGAATGAGAGAATGAGAGAATGAGAGAATGAGAGGGAGAAGGAGGGAGAGAGAATGTTTTGCATGTATGTATGTATGTATGTATGAGCACCACATGCTTGGTGCTGGAAAGATCAGGTCATCAAACCCCTGGGGCTGGCTTTACAGATGGCTGTGAGCTACCAAGTGGGTGCTGGAAATCAAACCTGGCTCTCATGCAAAAGCAACTAGTGTTCTTAACCCCTAAGCCACTTCTCCAGCCCCTGTTTTGTTTTTGTTTTTATCTTTACTGATAATATCTTTCCTTGAGGCAGGAATATGCTACTTATATCCTGTGTTTTGAACCTGTTTTGATTGCTTGAAATGTTTAAGGTGTTGTGTAGCATAGACTGAATTAGGAAGCTTGAGCTTAAGCAGCAAATTATTTTTTTCTAGTTTTGAGCCAAACTACTTATTTATTTATTTATTTCCAGTGTCTTTCTTTTTTTCTTTTTCTTTTTTTTTAAAAATATTTATTTATTCATTTTGTGTATGTGAGTAAACTGTCGCTGCCTTCAGACACACCAGAAGAGGGCATCAGATCCCATTACAAATGGTTGTGAGCCACCATATGGTTTCTGGGAATTGAACTCAGGACCTCTGAAAGGGCAGTCAGTGCTCTTAACCCCTGAGCCATCTCCAGCCCTACCAGTGTCTTTCTTTGGATTTATATTTATTTATTCTTTTTGAGATGAGATCTTCCTGTGTTTCCCAGGCTGCCTCCCATTTCATAATCTTGCTATCCAAAAGACAGCCTTTCTTGGAGTTGTTCATGGTCAGGTCTTACTGACCAGCAGATTTAGGTGTAGGACATGATTATAGTTCAGTAGTCATTGAACATATCCAGGAGGATAGGCACTTTGTTTGACCAAAGATCTTTGTAGTATTTCATGGCTTGATATCTGTGACCCAGCTGTGATACGAAGTTGGAAGCATTATTTCTATTATATTGTAATGCTTGATGGCCAGAGCTCTGGAATCCTGGGCTTGAATCCCATTCTCATCCCACCTCACCAGGACTTGCGCTTTTTGTGAGTATAGTGTTTAACTTCTCTAAACCTCTGTTTCGTACTTGGAAAGTAAGAATAATGCCTAGCCCACAGGCACCAGGATAATGTACACAAAGCATGGGATCTGGCGTACAGTGAAGATGCCATGCAAGTTGGCCATCAACATTCTCCTCTGTTATTTCCTCTGGTCTCTCTCTCTTTACCCCGTGGCCCTAGCCTCTTGTGACCAACTTTCACATTTCCTTTCTAGGCTTTATTGTGTGTGGGTTGGACATTTCTTCTAATCTGTTGATGTCACTATTTTTCACTATTAAAGGGACCCTATTTTTAGAATTCCAGGGAAGAGTTTGTTGAACTTTAAACTCTAAATCCTTGTTGTTTTCTGGATTTGAGATTCTCAAATGATGATAATGCTGTTGTGTTTGAGGTACTCTTGGGGTGTGGGATGTGGGTAGCTGGAATGGGAATTGTAGCAGCTTTGGCTTCGTAACAGTCATCATTTGTTCATTTCGTTACATTTTCACAGAGCTGTCTTACTTCTGATTTGGCCATTGTTAAAGCATTCTTCCCACAGACTCTCAGCTAATAGAGAATAGTAGCTGATTTTTCTATTACTCATATGTTTGAGCTTTCATTCATTCTGACTCACTTTGTTTTTGAACTTCCTCATGTCCATATACAGACGTACAAACATTTACAAGCTGAATATGCTCTCCCATCTTCACTCCCATTCCTCCTTTGATTATTTGGTGAGTAAAACTATCAAAATGGAGATCTGCTTGCAAGTTGGATAAATAGTATTATAAAAATATATTAGACATTAGGATATGCTTTCTTTTGAGAAAGGAAAAATATTCAAATGAGCTATTATTAAATTGGCCTTAATTCTTAATATTTAGTTAGAAATTGAAAAAATTATTTCCCTAATAATTGAGAGTTTGAAAAACCATTTCCTTGATAATTTGTCATCACAGACAAATTTAATTGAGGTTTCTTGCATGGTATGTTACTGTGTAATAGTGTAATTCTTCAGCTCAAGAAATTTTAGTGAACTTAAAAATGTATAATTGCCATCTTAATATTCAAGAGAGTTTCTAGTAGTGTCCTGAAAAAGCCTAGGAATTTAGCCAGGCTAGTGGAAGCACATCAGGTGCTCAATCTCTGGTGAGCTGGGCATAAGTCTAGGACCTAATGTTCCATAAAGCTAACATGAGCATGTTAGAGAATAACAAATATTCTGGTGAATAAAGCTTTCCAGCTGAGAGTTGAGCAACTTCAACAATGAAAACATAGCAGCAGGCTGATTTCTTCTGTGTTAGTGGCTTTACCTCTGCATAGAACAGTGTCATAGAAACAAGACTTCAAAGTTGGAAGGATGCTGCATTTAGACTAGGGAAAACCAAGATTTAGAGTGTGCCATGTGCACACTCTGCACCCTTGGGAAAATGACCAGAGTTTTCTAATTTCCCATAATTTCTCATCTATTAAAAGAGAAGATACATAGCTTATATAAAGACTGTTTTATGAATCACATTAATGCATGTGAAAATGTCTTATAAAATACTGTAAATATGTAATGATTATTACAAATGATATTGACCTGTTTTAGCTGCTAGTCATTTAATATGTAGTGAATTTAAAAGATCTCTTAAAATGTGATACATTGAATTTATTATAAAGACTTAAGGAGACTGGGGACATCACTCAATCTGTAAAGTGCTTGCTGCACAAGCATCAGGACAAAGCTGAGTTTGGATCCCCAGCACCTGCATCTAAATCTGGGCATGGCAGAGTGCATCTCTAGCTCTAACCCGAGGGAGTCAAGTGCAAAAAGATTTCTGGAGCTTGCTGGTTAGCAGGCTTAGTAAGAAATGCTGTCTCAAAAAATAAGTTGGACAACAACTGAGGGAGATAGTGTATATTGACTTGTGGTTTATATATGTACACACATCTGAATGCATAGATGTACATACATAATAAGTTAAAAAAGAGGGCTGTGAAAAATACCAGAACCTTAAACTTGAGTAAATCGAGAAATGTCTCTTTAAAAGTGCTTTTTTCAAAGTGATTAGCATAGCTAAAATTAATTATTTACTTATTTAGATAGGTCATGCCCTGTATGCTGAACTTAAATTTGTAATTCTCCTAAGGGTTGGGTACAGGTGTAGCTGAGTTGGTAGAGTGCTGCCTAATGTTCTGTAATGTTCTAGAAGCCCTGGGTTCTAGCCTCAGCACCATGTAAACTGAGTAATACATGCTGTGATCCAGTGCTGGGAAGTGAAGGCAGAAGGAAAGAACAGCTCAGAATCATCCTCCACTAAATAGTGGGTTCAAGGCAAGCCTGGGATATAGAAGACTATTTCTCTCTCTCACACACACACACACACACACACACACACACACCACAAAAAAATTTAAAAATTAAAACAACAGCAATAGATCCTGACAGCAGACAGTGAAGAGTTCCAAATCCTATAGTTGCCTGTTTCTTTGTATGTACATGTGGTGTACACAGGTATGTATGAGTGTGTGTGTGTGTGTGTGTGTGTGTGTGTGTGTGTGTGTGTAAGGATGTAGGGAGGTGGGGAAATCAACCTGGAAACCTTTAGTTAATGTAGACTGGTTAACTAAATGAACTCCAGGGAGCCCTATGTCTATTACCTCTGGTATGGGGTTACAGGCATATGCCATTTATACCTGGACTTTTATATGGATATTAGATGTTACGCTTGGATCCTTGTGTTTGCACTGTCATAGCTACTTTTGTGTAGCTATGATAAAATGCCATGACAAAAGCAACTCAAGGAAGGAAGGCTTTATTCAGGCTCATAGTTCCAGGGTACAGTCCATCACTGCAGGAGTCATGGAGACAGGGATCTGACGTTGCTGGCAACATTGTGTTCACAGTCAGGAAGAAGAGAGTGATGGTGCTTGTCTGTGATCAGCTCACTTTTCTTTTTACACATACAGTCCAGAATCCTAGTCCAGGAACCCATGGCCACCTCCACCCCACCCCTGCCCCAGAAGAACAGGCTCTATAACTTTAAATAAAGATAATCCTCCACCCAGGTAGTTCTAGCTCATATCAAGTTGACAACTGAGATTAACCATCATACATGGTGGTACTTTAATATGCCATTTACTGCTAGCTCCAAATGCCATTTCTTTTACTATTATTTAACATGACCTGGTATTATATATTTTTTTTTGCTGGGATTTGAACTCAGGACCTTCAGAAGAGCAGTCGGTGCTCCTAACCACTGAGCCATCTCTCCAGCCCGTAGTAAGTTAGTTCTCTCCTAAAGCACATGTTGAAATTCTCTTATGTGCCTTTAAAAATGAGAGAATATTTAATAAGATTAAGAAATAATCTTAGAATACATATTTTCTCACTTTTTGTCTAATATACCTTAGATGACATGGTGAAAGGAGTCCTAAGATCAGCTAAACTGTGGTGACACTGCAAAAGGAGCATCAGCCAGTAGTTAACACTGCCAAGTGGGCCTTTCAAGGGAGAAAACAGAAATGTGCAGCTTGACTCTTCAGGAATAGCACATTGTTCCCACCACTAGGGAAGAGAACAGAAGTGGATATTGCACGAACCTTTTACAGCTCTGTTGTATTACATCATACTCAAAATTGCGGAAACGATTTTTTGTTTGTTTGTTTTTTTTTTTTTTTTGTTTTTTGAGACAGGGTTTCTCTGTATAGCCCTGGCTGTCCTGGAACTCACTCTGTAGACCAGGCTGGCCTCGAACTCAGAAATCCACCTGCCTCTGCCTCCCAAGTGCTGGGATCAAAGGTGTGCGCCACTACTGCCCGGCTGAAACAATTTTTTAAAAGAATAAGAAAAGTGTTGCTTCATGTATTTGTGTGTGCATACATTCTGGGGGTGGGGTGGGGGTTGTACCCAGTAATAAATAGCATGCTTATATGTATTGAGTGTGTGACTTTGCCAAGAAATGATATTATTAAGTTTTTTTTCTGATTGTTTTTTATTTTATGTGTATGGATATTTTGCATGCATGTATGTATGTGTATTATAGGCATGCCTGGTGCCTCAAAGGCCAGAAGAGGGCAATGTATCTTCTGGAACTGGAGGTACAGGTGGTTGTGAGCCACCATGTGTGTGCTGGAAATTGACCCCGGCCCCCTGGAAGGACAGCTGGTGCTTTTCATCTCTTCTGCTTCTCTTCTGATTCTTTTTGGCAGTTTCTTTAGGATCTGTGTCAGGTATGTGTAAGAAAGAAACCATCACTTTAGGGAATGTCAGAGGGTCACCAGACTGCCTAGCAAGAGTCACAGATGAAATAGTGTTTGTTTTTGTCTAAGTTCATACACTGTAATTTTGACACAGAAGATTGCTGTGATGTCAAAAGGTGTGCAGATTTCTCCTTACTAGCAAGCCAATGTTGCTCGGTGACTTCTACTTTAGTTCTGATACTGTTTGTTAGGAGATCAGAACTGATTGATTGGTCATCTTCCCCATATTTACATGCCAATCACAAGCCCAGAAATTGGAGTTCTTGGTCCAGGAAACAAGTTTACTGGTTTATTATAAAGAATGTTACAGGAGACACAGAGAAGATACCTACGGCAAGATAAGGAGAGGGAGCCTGAAGCTTTGGGCCCCTCTCAAGGTCTGAATATGGAGACTTCATTGTGTAGCCTATGTTTATAGATTAGATGGGGAAACCCAGCAAGACTAATGTGCTTTACAGTTGTGACCTCTCCAAGCACCATTCCTCCGTTCAGGTTATGGGTCAGAACTTCTGGAATGAGGAAGATCCTACAGTCTACTGTGGACAAGGGAAGGGCAGAAAAGTTCCTTTTTTTAGGTGGTAGGGTTTGAACTCAGGTTCCCAAGCATGCTGAGCAGATGATATTTCACTGAGTGTCTTGCCCAGTAGCCAGAGAACTTCAGTGCAGAGACTGAGAAGGCTGGCTAGAAAACAGCTGCTAAGACCCTGTTAGGGAAGAGAAACTCTCGTTTCCATGGCCTCCCTTAGGGGAAGGAGTTACCAGCCACACGTTGTAGGTGGAAGCCAAAATACATATATCATAATACCAAGGTGGCAGAACATGAGGTGTGGGGTTCACCTCAGCTCTTCCTTGTTTCCTTGTTAGGTTCCTGGGAATATAAAGGAGGTGGACTTTGTGTAGGTTAAGCTGCTCTGATGAACACCTGCAAAGGCAGGGAAAGCACTGTTAGTGTTGCTCATCCAAGGGAGTGACTAGGACAGTTGTGACTACAGTAATGACAGCCTGCTCTTTCCTGGTGCTAGACATTTTAATCAGCCCAAAGCACCTCTGGGTCTTAGTGAGTCTGATAGAAGCTAGTCCTTACTATGTCACACAATTCTAAGGTGTTCCTCCTGTGAACAGTGATACATTGAAACAATGTGGTATTCAGTTATACAGCTAGAAAGTAAAGAGGGTGGCTGTTGGCCACAAGTAGGTAAAGCTGGCATACATGGTCTACGAAATCCCATGTTTGAAAACATGGGGAGAATTTGATGTCTGGTGTCTGAGTGATGTAGACAACCTGGAATTACTAATTTAGAGAAGATCCCTTTTGATAATGGTCAGAAATCAAATATATAATTACAATATAACAATTAGGAACAAGTCTTGTCAAAGTCACTTTGAAGTACAATGACAACAGAAAGTTTGGCCAAGTTTAGCTAGCTAGATTTTAAAGTTATAGTGATAATGCTGTGCATAACTGTGCTGCTGTCAGAAACATGCCACCATTTTGAGGTGAAAGTGGAAGGTGGCCAACAACAATAATCTTTATGCTTCTGCTAGAAGTAACTGAGTTGTGGCATGAGCTAGTAAGGAATCTCTTGATTTCTTTTATGTTAGGGTGGCTTCATGATGCATTTTTGCAGCTGCATGTACACATTCAGCAGCTCAAAGCCCCTAAATGCTCAGATGAGAAGGATATGTACTGTGCTATACTGCCCACCCAAAGGAAGAGGAGCAGAGATAACTGCAGAACTTCAGAAGGGCTAATACACAGCCAAAGCTAGATTTAACCATAGCTTTCAACCCCAAGGTTACTGGGCATCATCTTAACTTTAGATCTAATCCAAAAACTCGAGCTTAAGTGAAATGACTTAAGTTCCAAAGAGGGCCGGCAGTGCTGGTGTTATACCTGTTGTTTTGTTACCTCTTGTTGAATACTTCTTAGCTTTTGATTTTACATAACTTATAGTATGACTAGGCTTTTAAAGTACTATGAACCATTTCCCTACAGTAAATTGTAGAGTTCTAGTCATGATTAGTTAAGAGATCTCAGAATTAAGGGGAAAAGTTAAGAATGAGGGGGAAGTCTGGGATGAGCCTGGGGGGAGAAATCCTCATATTTCCTTTGTGGCCTTATAAGCATTTGGTGCATTAGAGGCTCCATGCTGTCTCTCTGGTTAGGGGGAAGCAGAGATGTACTTGCCTAGGACCAGGAAAATAGAAGGATTTCCACTGGATTCGTAGGGAGATTGAAATGGAGGGTCATAAAATTGAGTCCTAGGGAGTAGATAAAGATATAAAGAAGTGAGGTAAGGCTTGCAGTGATCAGTTACTATCAAAAGATTAACCTGACATCCAGCACTCCCTAGAAGGGGGACTTCGTATCAGTGAATGGCAGGGTGGAGTATTCAAGATGGAGAAGCTGAAATTGAATAAGTGTGTGTATTTGGTGGTACTATACAAGCTACGAAGCTGAAGATGTTGAAGGTGGGTCTCCTCATGGTTTTACTCTAACCATCTATACAAGATCTCTATACAAGATATACAAGAGTGTAAATGAGTCCAGTGAACTACTGGGCTCTCACTAACTTTCTGACTTGCACAGGTTTTTCACACAGACACATGGGGGATAAAACAATTTACTTAGAATAGTTCTTTTAAAAACACATTTAATTGATGTTTTGAAAAGTGATAGAATTACCAAGGAAGTGGTGAAGTACTGTGTTGTGCTTAATTTGCCCTTTGCTTGTCAGTGGCTGCACATCTTTCAGAGTGAGTAATAAAAGGAACAAGCTTATAACTATGTGTCTTTTTTTTTTTTTTTTTTTTTTTGAGACAGGGTTTCTCTGTGTAGCCTTGGCTGTTCTGGAACTCACTCTGTAGACCAGGCTGGCCTCGAACTCAGAAATCCACCTGCCTCTGCCTCCCAAGTGCTGGGATTAAAGGTGTGCGCCACCACTGCCCCAAGTTTTTTTGTTTTTTTGTTTTTGTTTTTTTTGAACTATGTGTCTATATTTGAACCTTCAGTTGCACAATTCTGAGTTGATGGCAGACGATAAATTTGTAAGAATTTTGCTTAGCACTCAGACTACATTAGTTCTAATGTAGTACAGAAATAATTGATGATTCACCATTCTCATTCCCAGCTCCTTCCCTGAGCCATTCTGCAGCCACCCCACCCCTTTTTAAAATTTTATCACAGACTTAACTCTGTGTGTGTGTGTGTGTGTGTGTATGTGTGTGTCTCCTCATACTCATTTTGACTGCTACTTTTATATACATGTTTCATGTTTACTTATTTATTTGATCTTTTTGAGATAAAGTCTCACTAAGTAGCTGTGGCTGGCCTGGAACTTGCTTTGCAGATCACTCTGGCCTTTATCTCAGAGATCTGCTTGCTTTTGCCTCTGCCTCTGCCTCCCCAGTGCTAGGATTAAAGGCTTGAACCGCTACTTTTCTTGTTCCACTCTTTTTGTTCTCTGGTTGTGCCATCACTACCACCACCACCTCCACCTTCTCCACCACCTTCAGCAGCTCCTCCTTTCCTCCTCCTCCCCTTCCTCCTGCTCCTCCTCCTCCTCCTCCTCCTCCTCCCCCCTTCTCCTCCTCCTCCTCCCCTTCCTCCTCCCCTTCCTCC
>JADRCD010000195.1:5063-24879 GCA_019843815.1 Montemys delectorum
TCTCTCTCTCTCTCTCTCTCTCTCTCTCTCTCTCTCTCTCTCTCTCTGTGTGTGTGTGTGTGTGTGTGTGTGTGTGTAGAGAGACACCCTCCACTGACACCTCCTAATTGCTTTTGGCTAAGACCAGCTGAAACAACAAAAACTGCTGTGAGCATTTCTTCATGGGTTACAAGGTTGAAGGTTTAAAATACTTATTTCTTTTTTTAATGATGTAACTGTTTTTACAGATTATGGTTCTGTGTGCTCTGTAATAGAACTCTGTGTGTGTTATGAAAACAACTTTGCTGAAAAAAAAATTCCATGTTTTTCTTTTTCCTTTATGTAAGGATTCCTAGATGAAGTTATGAAAAAGTATGGAAGTCTGGTCCCACTCAGTGAAAAAGATGTCCTTGGGAGATTAAAAGATGTTTTTAATGAAGACTTTTCTAATAGGTATGTCACTGATGCTAAAGCTAAGCCCTTAAAGATATTACTGCCCTAGTGACTTTCCCTTAAGAGAAAAGATAATTGTACATTGAATACAATGCACTTCATTTTAACTTTTTCTTTCAAAATCTGTTTTAGAAAACCATTTATCAATAGGGAAATAACAAACTACCGGGCCAGACATCAAAAGTGTAACTTCCGAATCTTCTACAATAAGCACATGCTAGATATGGATGATCTAGCAACTTTGGATGGTCAAAATTGGTTGAATGATCAGGTGAGTACACAGGGATGCTCAGGTTAGAAACTGGTACAGGATGTTGGCCAATAATTTTTTGGGTTGGCTTTCCATTGATCTTTAGAAACAAGGTCTTATTACCTTCCCTACGTTCAACATACTATCATCTTGCTAGCAATGCTCTGAATTGTGCAGGATTAATCAGGTTTACCTTTTGCAGGTTATTAATATGTATGGCGAGCTGATAATGGATGCAGTCCCAGACAAAGTAAGTAAAAGCTTTCTCTTTCTGAGCATCCTTGTATTATTGATAAGGTGAGGTGGTTGTTAGTTTTCTTGAGGTTTTTGTTCTTTTGTTTGTTTTGCTTTTAAACAGTACGTAATTATTTGACATTTCTTTAGATTAAATGAGTTGGATTATGTCTCGACTGTGCATTAGAGTCCACCATGTTTTCTATCAAATCATTTCTGTTTAAACTGAGTGCGGTTGCATACTACCATTTATCCCAGCACTTTGGGAGGTAGAGGCAGGAGGATTCTTGGCTACATAGCAAGTTTAAGGCCAGCTAGTATGGGCTACATGAGACCCTGTTTCAAGGAAGAAGAAAAAAAACAACAAAAATCCATTTTTGATTAAAAAAATCACAGTGCCCATATTTTCTTCTTTACTTAGTTGGGTTTTTTGTTCTTTTGTATTTTAATTTAAAGTTTTGAGTGCTGTGCTGCATATACATCTGCTTGCCTGAAGAGAGCATCAGATTCTCCCTATAGGGTTGTGAGCCCCTGGAAGAGCAGCCAGTGCTCTTAACCACTGAGCCATCTCTCCAGCCCAAGGCTGTCTTTTTTTTTTTTTTTTAAGAGACTGCCAACAAGATGGTTCCAAAGATCTGACAATCTGAGTTCAATCCCTGAGACCCATAAGCTTTCCACAATGTGTCTTCTGGCGTCTACTGGCACACTGTAGCATGTGTGCCGGAATTTAAAAAAAAAAAAAAAAAAAAAAAATTTTTTTTTGAAGAAAACACTTGATTATTTGATTTAAATTCAGACCCTTTAACTTTTTTGGCTTGTTTTGTTTTGTTTTGTTTTTGTTTGTTTGTTTGTTTGTTTGGGTTTTTTTGTTTTTTTTCCGAGACAGGGTTTCTCTGTAGCCCTGGCTGTCCTGGAACTCACTCTGTAGACCAGGCTAGTCTTGAACTCAGAGATCTGCCTGCCCCTGCCTCCCAAGTGCTGGGACTAAAGGCGCATGCCACCACTGCCCAGCCCAGGTTACATAGTTCTTAAAAGAATTTGCTTTAGATGTACTTGAGGGCATATAAAAGCATATTGCTATGAGCTACCCAGGAGTTGCAACTTTACTAGGTCTTGGGGGTGGGGGCTGAGAAGTTTGATTTTTACATTGCTATATGATGATGTTATTCTGGTCTAGTGACTACAGCTGAGATTTATAAGTACTAAGGGGATACAAGTTTTATGTTTGAAGAGAGTCAGAGTTAGAGGGAATGCTCTGTGGGACCAGAGTCTTGTCTACTCTGCACAAGAGCCTGTGTGCAGTCTCTAGCACTAAATAAGTGGAACGACTGTGGCGAGAGCATTACCTCAGATGACAGATAAAACCAGGAAATCTAAGCGTACCATGGAACACCCGATGTTTCTTTTAGCCAAAATAATTTTTATAGATAGAAATGATTATGCAAACCAGGCAATGGTGGCAAATACCTTTAATCCTAGCTCTCAAGATACATAGGCAGGTGCATCTCTGTGAGTTCCAAGGTTAGCCTGGTCAACAGAGCTAGTTCCACGATAGCCAGGGCTACACAGAGAAATTGTGTCTCAAAAAAATAAAATAAAAAAAAAAAAAACTTAAAACAAAAAAAGGAGGAAAAACTGAATTAGTGGTCACCTTCAACTCCTGAGTAAGAATTATAAAGCTGACCTAGTCTGAAAGGTGGGGTTTGGAGACTAAGTCTTTATTCTCTAACAACCATGAAAAGGCACAGTCATTTGTTTTTCTTTCTTTTTTGGTTTTGGAGACAAGGTTTCTCTGTGTAGCTGTGGTTGTCTTGGAACTCACTCTGTAAAACTAGCTGGCCTCAAACTCAAGACATCCATCTGCCTCGGCCTCCAGAGTGCTGGAATTAAAGGCGTGATAATAATGCTAATGAAACGAAGTAGAATCTTGTGGTAATTGTGTAATGTATTTTCTTTCTCTCGACTTACCTTCCCCCTTGCTCCTTCTCGCTCTCTCTCTCTCTTTCTCTTCTATATATTTTTTAATGTTTTTTAAAATTTTTATTTTAAATGAATTTGTGTTTTTCCACATGAGTGTCTTTGTAAAGGTGTTGAATCTCCTGAAGCTAGAGTTATAGATGGTTGTGAGCTGTCATATGGTTGCTGGGAATTGAACCCAGGTCCTCTGGAAGAGCAGCCAGTGTTATTTGCTGAGTCTTCTCTATAACCACACACACCTTTTTTTTTTAAAAAAAAGATTTATTTATTTAATGCTCTGTTTTCATGGACACCAGAAGAGAGAATCAGATCCTCCTACAGATAATTGTGAGCCACCATGTGGTTGCTGAGAATTGAACTTAGGACTTCTGGAAGAGCAGCCAGTGTTCTTAACCACTGAGCCATCTTTCTGGCCCCCAACCTCACCCCTTTTTTTTTCAAATAAAAAGTTTTTTTAATCATTATTATTAAAAATATTTATTTATTTATTTATTTATTTATTTATTTGGTTTTTCAAGACAGGATTTCTCTGTGTAGCCCTGGCTGTCCTGGAACTCACTCTGTAAACCAGGGTGGCCTCGAACTCAAAATCCGCCTGCCTTTGCCTCCCAAGTGCTGGGATTAAAGGCGTGCGCCACCACCGCCCGGCAAACCAACAAACCCTAAGACTAGAGTTACAAATGGCTGTGAACCATCATGTGGGTGCTGAGAGAAGTTGGTGCTCTTAACCACTGAGCCATCTTTCCAGCTCCCGACCCCACCCCTTTTTTAAAAAATAAAAAAGTTTTTTATTTATTATTATTAAAAATCTAGGCCTAGCCATATGTGGGTGAATTTCTTTAATTGTAGCAGTCAGGAGAAACAGTCAGGTGGATCTCTGTGAGTAGGAGGCCAGCCTGATCTACATAGTGATATCCAGGTCATCTATGGCTACATACAAAGATCCTATCTCAAACAAACAAACAAACAAAAACCCAAAACAAAGGAGGAGGAACTCAAGGCCTGGGAATGTAGATTAGTTAGAAGAGTGCTAAGTCATAGGTACAAAATCTTTGATTTGATCCCTTAGGACCATACAAAGCACACACCTGTAATCCTAACACTTAGGAAGTAGAGACAGGAAGATCAGAAAGTCAGTGCCATCTTTAGCTACAGTAGACTTTGAGGTCAGTCTAAGCTACATGTTAAAAGAAAAAACATCAGACATAGTGCTTCATGCCTTTAATCCCAGCACCTATGAGGCAGGCAGATCTGTGAGTTTGAGGCCAGCCATAGTCTACAGAGGGAGTTCCAGGACAGCCAGGGCTGCACAGAGAAATACTATCTCAAAAATAAGAAACAAAACAAACCAACAATAAAAACCACTGCGTTCAAGGCCAGCTTGGTCTACAGAGCGAGTGAGTTCCAGGACAGCCAGGGCTACACAGAAACCCTGTTTCAACAAAAATCAAAACAAAACACTAACAAAACTTTTCCTTCCTCTGTATTTCCCTGTGAAGTTGAATCTGGGTGCAGCATTGTGTGGCCTGGCTGACTGTGTTTGCTGTCTGTTCTAGGTCCACTTCTTCAACAGCTTTTTCCATAGACAGCTGGTAACCAAAGGCTATAATGGAGTTAAGAGATGGACTAAGAAGGTATTCTGTTTCCTTTTGGGCTGAATTTGAAATGGATAACCTACTCTTGGTGGGAGGATTGGAATTACTGATATTATGGTGTCAATTAGAGTGTTTAATATTTTCTGTCTTAATGTTTGGAAAATAAGGCACTAGTAAACTTTTTTTAAATTATTTTTTAAAGATTTATTTATTTTATGTATATGAGTATACTGTAGTTATCTTCAGATACACCAGAAGAAGGCATTAGGTCCCATGACAGATGGTTGTGAGCCACCATGTGGTTGCTGGAAATTGAACTCAGGACCTCTGGAAGAGGAGCCAGTGCTCTTAACCATTGAGCCATCTCTCCAGTCCACTAGTAAACTCTTGAGTCTGTGAATTAGAATGCATTGTAAGGAGGGGTGCCAGTAACCGGGCAGGGGTGGTGCAGCCCTTTAATCCCAGCACTTGGAAGGCAGAGGCAAGCAGATTTCTTAGTTCCAGGACACCCAGGGCTCTACAGAGAAACCCTGTCTCAAAAAACGGAGTGGGGGGCGGGGAGAGGGTGTGCCAGTCTAGGAGTTCATGATTGTAGCATTGCTATTTGCCTGCTGGACTACTTGGACAAGACGTTTAACTTATTCTAGTGCTGACTGGTATAATAACATGCTAAAGTAGCTAAAGTCCACTCACTCTGAGAACCTTTGCTTTGCAAGTGCTTTTATCACTGAGCTACAAGTATTAATGTAGTTCAGACTGGTCTCCAGCTTGCAGTGTTCCTGGCTCAGCTTCCCAAGTGAATTTAGAGTCTATTTTTTGGTATTTTGACAGAATTACCAGTAAATTCAATCTCAAATAATAAATGTAGAAATAATTGTTTTTGATTTGTTTTTTAAAGGGCCTTGGACTCGTGTAGTTCAGGCTGCTCTCACTCAGCACACAGCCCATGCTGTCCCCGCCTCCCAAGCACTAGGCAGGCGGCAGCTGGTGTGCTTCTCGACTTTTCAGGTGATCGGGAGGTTCGGGAAGTTGAGTCTTAGCTGGAGTCTGTGAGCCTGTGAGGACGTAGGAAGGTCAGAAGTATGAGGCTGCTCTGGGGTACGTGGAACTCTTCTCTTTTAAGATGCTGGGCGAGGTGGCACATGCCTTTAATCCTGGCACTAATCCTAGGTAGAGGAAGGTAAGTATCTGCAAATTCAAGGCCAAGCCTGACCTACATAGCAAGTTCCAGGCCAGCCAGGGCTTTACAATGAGATCCTGTCTCAAACCAACCAACCAACCCACCAACCCACCAACCAACCCACCAACCAACCCACCAACCAACCCACCAACCAACCCACCAACCAACCAACCAACCCACCAACCAACCAACCTACCAACCAACCCACCAACCAACCCACCAAAGCAAAAATAACTCTCAAGTCAATGGATAGGTTTATTTCTTCATTTAGATGCCTGGAATTCACTTCATAGCTGAGAACGACCTTGAATTTGTGATCCCTCTGCCTCACGTGGCACTGCTTGGATTATCAGAATGAGCAACATGCCAGATTTATGTAGTGCTAGGGATCCAATCCAGGGCTTTGTGGATTGAGGCAAACACTTTACCAAGTGAGCCATATCCCCAGACCTAGAAATAATTTTATATCTACAAATCTGAGAATAGAGATACAATTCATTTGCCAGTTTGGTGACTTAACTAGCTATAACTTGAGCAAATTTCCTAATTATTCTGAAAGTTAGTCCTTCTTTGTACAAGAGCACCTGTGGTCTTTACTTTGTCAGGAGAAAAATTAGATTATATTTAGCAAACCACTAAATACATTTTAAACTACACAGTAAAATGCTAATTGTCATGCTTTACATCAAAACTCACCAAGTGTGCACTTCAAGTTTTTTGATGATCCAATCACTAGGTCTTTTTTTAAAGAAATCTGGAAAAAGAAAGATTTGTAAGAAGATGCTCACGAGATTGCTAATTTTAGTAAAATAATTTTTTTTTTTGTTTTTTGTTTGTTTGTTTGTTGAGACAGGGTTTTTCTGTACAGCCCTGGCTGTCCTGGAACTCACTCTGTAGACCTGTCTCTGCCTCCCAAGTGCTGGAATTAAAGGTGTGTACCACTACCGCCCGACTTGTAAAATCAAATTTTTAAATAAACTAATACCTCGGCTAGGTGGAATTTTAAGCTTTGCTAAGCCTTATGGTTTTTAGTCACTATTTCTTGTAGTAAATATATTTTAAACTGATAAAATATTAACAATGCCAAAAGTTAAAGACGTGCCATTAATTTCTTAAAGATTTTTAATTTTAATTTAACTTTATTATTATTTTTAATGGTGCTAGAGTAATGTTGACTCAGTGGTTAAGCGCATTGGCTGCTCTTGCAGAGGACACAAGTTTGGTTCCCAGTATCCCCAGGATTGCTTACAACCATCTGTGACTCCAGTTCCTGGGGCACCAGGCATAGATGTAGAATATTTAGATTATGCAGGCAAAACACTCAGCACATAAAAGAAGAATGAACAAATTTGTAAAAACGAAGATGCTGTGGAGGCAGAGGTAAGGTGATTGTGATCCACCATGTGGATGCTCTGTAAAGTGCCGAGTGTCCCTGCCCTTGCCACAGTACAAGCTCTGCTGTTAGTGGGTTTTCTTAATCGGGGTTTCTCAGTGCAGCCCTGGTTGACCTTGAACTCAGAGATCTGCCTGCCTCTGCCTGAGTGCTGGGACTGAAGGCATGGGAGACCACTGCTTTGGCTCCAACTTCTATTTATTAAGCTTTTTCATAGTTGAAAGGCAATAGTTATATTTCTAGGATTAATAATTTGAAAACCAAAGGCTAACCCACTAAGGCACAGCCCATTTGTCCCTCCTCTGTCAGTCACATGCTGTTGTGTGTTCACTTTGTTGCAACACCCAAGTTCTTTGTGTCAGAACATTCTCTCTGTATAATCTCTCAATCTCTCTCGTTTATTTTCTTGTTTTCTTTTCTCTTCCCTGGAAAACCTAGGATCTTTGTTTGTAGTCCAGGTTGGTCTGGACCTCATCATTCTCGTGGCTCAGCGCCAGTGCATGCATTACAGAGCTGTGCCATCATTCCTGGCTCCTCTTACCCTTTATTTTTTTCTCCTTCCCAGTGTATTTCATTGCCTGATTTATAGAAGTATTTCTTGTCCCTTCTCTCTACTGGGGTGAACTTTTCATGAGAGGCTGTGTTTTTATGCAGTAATTCCAGAGCAGTGAATGACTGTAAGGGTGATAAGGTAGGCACCAGGACAAATTTCAAGTACACTGTAGGAACCTGGGTATGGAGGCCATGGAGCTATAACCCTGGCATGCAGAAGGCCAAGGTGTGAGAGTGTCAGGATTTCTGGATGATGTCTCAGAAAAACAAAACAAAACCAAAAGCACTCAAAAATCCAGCCAGGATTTTTGGATGATGTCTTAGAACAAAACAAAACAAAACAAAAAAACCCCCAAAAAACAAAACCAGGAAGGAGTTTGTTGTTCTAGTAGTGTTTCTAGTTCTAACCATTGTGGAATTCATAAAATGTGAAATCTAGTTGGTTTTCACAGTATATTCAGTTTTTAAACATTTAATGAATTCCCCCACCTTTGGGGTGTGTGTGTGTGTGTGGTATATGCAGTACATACTTAGAGAACAGTTTTGGGTATTGTTCTTCTAGGGAGACATCTATATTGCTTTTTGGTTTGTTTGTTTGTTTGTTTGTATGTTTTTGAGGCAGGGTTTTTTTATAACCTTGGATGTCCTGGAACTCAGTGTGTAGAGGTCCACTTGTCTCTACCTCTCAGTGCTGGGATTAAAAGCATGCTTGCCCCTGGCCCACTTTGTGTTTTGAAACAGGGTCTCTTACTGCCCTGATCTTGACACATAGGCTGGGCTGTTTGAGCATTGTGCTCTAGGGATATACCTATTTCATTCTCTCCTGTGCTGGGATTATAGGTATGTCTTACACACCCAGCTTTTTACATTCTAGCCTGGGGATCAGTCTGAGAGCAAACAGTTTACCCACTGAGCCATTCCCTAGCTGAGTATTCTAAGCGATTTTCTAGGCGGTGGTCGGTGAGGAAGAAAGGCTTTGCTGTGACTCATGGCACAGTCAATAAAAGAGTTTGCTCGTGGAGCCTGTGGGACAGGAGGAGGGCTTCTGTGCAGCTTTGGTTGGGATGTGTTAGACATGTATGTCCCTGGCTGTCCTGGGACTAGCTCTCAGAGATCTGCCTCTGCCCTGCTCTGCACCTCTGCCTCCCCAGAGCATGCTGGGATAACACCTGGCTCCCCAAACACTACTATCTTTAAGGTCAGTGTGTAGGCATGATTGCTTAGAAGCCATTAGCCGTTGGTGACCCACTAACTGTATTCATTCTCCCTTCCCTGGTTCCCCGAAGCAGAAGATTGGGATTGAGAATCCTTTGTGTTTGGCCACAGGTGGTTTACCTGGCAATCAGTTCAGGCTTTCCCCAAAATTACCTCATTAACGTAAGCCCAGTGCATTTAGTTCTCCTTCATTTTTGGCTGTTTCTCTGATTTCCCCACCCCACTACACACACACACACACACACACACACACACACACACACACACATATACACACTCACTCACCCTCTTTCTCTCTTACACCCCCTCTCCTTTTCTTCCTCTCTTCTCCCTTGCCATTGTTTACTTTCTCTCTTACTATATAGCCCAGGCTGGTCTCTTTCTGTCTCAGCTTTCTGAGTGTGTGGATTACAGATGTGTTACATTGTATTTGGCTGCATTTTTTACTTTCCCATAAATGGAATAGGAATCTTTTAAAGAGCTCTAGGTGACATCTAGTTTACAGCTTACATTCCAGTTTTTGCTCCAGGAACCCTGAAGAATATCAAACTTGATGGGGGTAAGACAGGGATGGTGATGCTTGTTGGGCCTAGAATGATAGCAGATGCAAGATGTGGACGAATAAATGTGACATGGGAGTGAAATGCACACACTTTCATGGTGTCCTCCATGTGGGTGAAGGAGAGCAAATGTGAAAGATGGCCTCAGATGCATGAGTTATGACTAGATGAGCTGTGTGGCTACAGTACAAATAAATTGGACAGCTGACTATTTAGGATTTGGTAGAACTAAAAGTGCAGGTGCAGGGGCCTGGGAACCAGCTTGGTAGTAATGTACATCCTAATACGTAGGAGGCTCTGGGTTCTGTCCCAACATTGCATTTGTATATTTATATTTATATATGTGTGTGTGTGTGTGTATTGCATATCACATATATGTGATGCTATTTCAGCTGGAGATTTTGTTTTTGTTTTTGTTTTTGTTTTGAAACGGTTTCTCTGTAGCCCCCCGGCTGTCCTGGAACTTAGTCTGTAGACCAGGCTGGCCTCGAACTCAGAAATCCTCCTGCCTCTGCCTCCCAAGTGCTGAGATCAAAGGCGTGCGCCACCACCACAGGGCTCAGCTGTGGAGATTTTACATAGCTCTGGAAGGTTAGAGGTGAGCAAATATTATAAACAGAATGGTTGTCTTTGTGGAAAAAGTATATGTTCATGGAAAGTATTTGAAAAATACATATTACTTTGTTAAATGAAAATAAACTATTTTATTCTCTAGATTCTCAAATTAGGAACTAAAAAAAAAAAATCCAGCCATATGTTAAATGCTAAGAAACTAACAAAATAATATGAATATGGGTGCTTGAAAATAAATTGTCACGTAACTGAAGTTCTATGCAAAGCAAACAAATGAAGCTGGTGTCATGATACATGCCTTCAATCCCACACTAATAAAAATAAATGTATACAATGACATCTCTCATTGAATAACCTTATAGACAACACATAAACTCAGGAAACCTAATGCATTCAGTGTGACTGTATCGATACACGATAGAGCACTATACCCTAAAAAGCGAGATGGCTCAGCTGGTAATGTAGTTATCTTCAACTCTGACATTTCAACCTGAGTTCAGTCCTTGGACCCCTCATTGTTGAAGGAAAGAACTGACTCACAAGATTTCCTCTGACCACATGTCCTGTGGCATGCATTTTCCATACACACAAAAATACGAATTTTAAAGTGCAAAAAAGTCAGGTGTGGCAGAGCACATATTTAATTCCCAGAACTGGAGAGGCAGAGGCAGGTGGAGTATGTAGTGAGTTCCAAGACATATACTTATCCACTAGAAAGTTGTGGAGACATTCTTTTCCCATTATGAATCCAAGTGAAAATAAGGGCCAGGAAGATAAAGGGTGGCAGCCAGGGAGGCTATGGGTACGTTCCTTACACTCCTGGCGTGAGGAGGACTTCACATGGCTTCAGATTCAGTAAGAGACTGTCTCAGACAATAAGACAGAAGCAATGGGGGAAAGGCAGCTGATGCTGACCCTCTGCTCATGGCTGAGCCCCTCCTACGTGTACTATGTATACACAGATACTTGTGCTGAGACATATATCACACGACTTTCAAAAGGACAAGTAAAGCATTGAGGAGAGCCTGGTAGGATCACACCTAATGATCCTGACTCTAAGGAGGTGGGAGCAGGAAGATCATAAAGGAATTCATGGTCACCAGCATTTAGACAATGAGTTCAAGGTTCTTCCCAAATACAAAAGAGAAAAAAATGCTGTGAAATCTCATTATTATTAAGTAGTTACCAAATTCAATTCTAGAAAGTAAATAAGTTAACAGAAAATATAAATGGGGAAAAGAAGACACAATAAAAATAATAAACAAAATATGGAAGATAGCTTTTTAAGTTTTTTTTTTATGTATATGAGTTCACTGTAGTGTACAGATGGTTGTGAGCCTTCCTGTGGTTGTTGGGAATTAAATTTAGGACCTCTCCTCACTACAGTTGGCCCTGCTTGCTCCAGCCCATAAGTACACTGTAGCTGTCTTCAGACGCACCAGAAGAGGGCATCAGATCTCATTATGGGTGGTTGTGAGCCACCATGTGGTTGCTGGGATTTGAACTCAGGGCCTTCAGAGGAGCAGTCAGTGCTCTTACCTACATCTCGCCAACCCCGCTTTTTAAGTTTTAAAATTTTATTTCTCTGTGTTCTCTTTGTGTGGTAGTTGATCTGTGTGCAAGTGCCTGAATGCTACAGCACACACACAAAGGTCCTAGGACAGCTTCGTGCGCTAGCTTCTCTCCTCCCACTTTTAGGTGGGTTCCCAGGGATCTGAACTGATGATCAGGCACAGCAAGCAGCTTGACCAGTGACATGCAGGTTCTACTGGAGTAGACAAGTGCTGCATGACATTTCCTAGCTGTAATTAGCTTGGAATGACCTGATGCACCATCTTGATGGCCCCATAATTTTTACTTTGAGATAGGATCATCGTGCGGAGTTCCACAGACAGCCTTTGAGTGGGTGGTTCTTTTACTCTAGACATATGCTACCGAGCCAGGCTTTTTAGTCATTTCCTTTTAGATAGGGTCTCCTGCAGTGTACTTTTCCTTGAACTCTCCCTCTGTCACAGGATGACCTTGAACAACAACTCTTGCTATTACCTCGTTATGCAGGGATTACTCGGATGTGCTATGATGCCCAACTAACTCAAGTTTTACAAGTGTTTATGGAGTACCTACTACTTTATTATCCTTTGGAATTTTTAATTACATCAATGAATTTATTGTGTGTGAGTGTGTGGATACCCACATGCCATGATGCAGGTGTCGAGTTCAGGAACTTTTTGAATTGTAGGAGTCAATTCTCTCTTTCTATTGTACTGGTTCTGCATTGAACTCTGATCCCAGCTGGTGGTAGGTGCCTTTACCTGTTGAACCATCTCACCACCCATTCATTGGAATTAGGAGTGGAATAGCAGTTTTTCTAGAGTTGAGAAGATATGTTTTAGGATAAAAAGGGCATGTTAGGATTTTAAGCATATATTTGAGCTAAGGGACATATATTATTATCAAGAATATTTTCTCCATCTTACCATCAGAGACACAGGGAAGTGATAATAGCCAAGACTGTCTGGCTAAAGTGTGCTGAAGCGTGTCTGTGTGGGTTTTCATCCCTCCTCATTGAGACAGGTTCCTCTATAGCCTTGGTTGTCCTGGAGCTAACTTTATAGACAAAACTGGACACAAACTCAACAGAGATCCACCTGCCTCTGCCTCCTAAATGCTGGGATTAAAGGCAGGCACCATCACTTCCTGGCTTCATGTTTTCTTCTTATTTAGAACTGTATAAGGAAACATGCTTCCTACATGTTACACTCTAGGGAATTGGGGGATAAAAGGGCAAACAAAACTGACAAAGCAGAAGAAGAACTTTGAACCTCAGACTTAGATAAGATTGCGTGTTTTATTAAGACAAACAGTTTTAAACAACAACAACAAAATAAAACCCAGAACCACATAAAGGTGGAAGAAAAGAACCAACTTCAGAGTTGTCCTCTGAACATATACACATGCGTGTATATTCACACATGAGTAATAAATATGCTGGGTCATATCCAATAATTTAAAAGTCTCGGTTCTGTAGTTAATTAAAAATAAAAGTAATGCTTTTCTATTCCCCCACCCCTTTTTAGTATTTTAACATAGTAATTACAACACGGGCTTTAAATTGAGACATAGGAAACCTGGTGGTGTTGGTGGTGTTGCATACCTTTAATCCTAGCACTTGGGAGGCAAGGCAAGAAGATCTATGTTAGTTTAAGGCCAGCCTGGTCTTCAGAGCAAGTTCTAGGACAGCCAGGGCTACACCTGTCTTGAAAAACCAAAAGCAAACATACAAAAAAAGGTGAGACATAGGTTCAAGTTCTACTTCACCACTTCCCCATTTTATGATTTTAGCAGGTCAAACAAAGGTCAATAGGTGAACACCATCTTTGGTTCTATAGTGATAGCTCTATTTCTTTTCCTTCTCTTAACCAGGTGGACTTGTTTAAAAAAAGTCTTCTGTTGATTCCCATTCACCTGGAGGTCCACTGGTCTCTCATTACCGTGACACTCTCCAGTCGGATTATTTCATTTTATGATTCCCAAGGCATTCATTTTAAATTCTGTGTAGAGGTAAGTTAATATTCTGCCTGTTTTATTTTTTATCTGTGATTGACGATGATATATCACTGCTCTAGACAGCAGTGGAAGTCAGCAGCTGCTTTGAGGATGACCAGAGGACAGTGTTCAGGGCAGGGTGACTGAGCTATCTGGTCTGAGGCCCCCTTTGGAGAGGTCTGCCCTATTTGGGGTCAGCATTTTTTAAGGAAATGCAGGAAAACACATTTTTTTTCCTTTCCTTAAAAAGTGTTTGGGCTAGAGAGATGACTCATCGGTTAAGAGTACTTCTAGCCGGGCGGTGGTGTCACAAGCCTTTAATCTCAGCACTTGGGAGGCAGAGGCAGGCGGATTTCTGAGTTCGAGGACAGCCAGGGCTATACAGAGAAACCCTGTCTCGAAAAACTAAAAAAAAAAGTTACTTCCAAAGGTCGTGACTTCAATTCCCAGCAACCACGTGGTGGCTCACAAACATCTGTAATTGGATCTGAAGTCCTCTTCTGGTGTGTCAGCAATAGGATGCTCATATACATTAAATAAATCTTAATTAAAAAAAAATTTTAAAGTGCTTGAGTATGGATAGAAACTATTTTTTTTCTTCATTTTAGAACTAATATTACTTCAAATCTTCTAAATAACTATGATGCTAACACAAAATATTAGAGTTCAGGTAAAGACACACTCTCACATGCTCATACGTCCCAGGCTACTCTCAAACTGGCCAGATACCCTTGAACGTGTTGGTGTTCTTGCTTCTGCTTCCCAAATGCTGGGATTTCAGTCATATACCCTCACACCCTGTAGAGTTCAGCTAATATCAGCAAGTGTGTAACAAGATGAGAGGCACAGTCAGCTTTCCTGGGTTTTCTGCATAATGAAGAACCAGTTAGAACAGTATGCCTGATGTCAAGCAGTGGCAAACACCTTGTTCCAGCACTCAGGAGCCAGAAGCAGGTGGATTTCTGAGTTCAAGGCCAGCCTGGTCTACAGAGTGAGCTCCAGGACAGTCAGAGCTATGCAGAGAAACTCTATCTCGCAAAACAAAACAACAACAAAAACAAAAAGAAAGGACGAATTTTTAAAGTAATAGAGCCCACCATGGGGGTGAATGTCATAAGGAATGTGCAAAGTCCTTTAGGTGAAGACTTTACAGCTTTAATTATTTAGAGGGAATCTGAATAGCTAGAGAATTGAGCACACTCAGTGTTGAGAAGAGTTCAGGTTTCACCAAACTAAAATAACAATTTTCATCACATCAATTTGCCAAGAGTTTTTTTATTCTATTGATTGAAGGTCTCCTATGTAGCCCATACTGGCATCAAACATATAATCATCCTGCCTTCAGCCTCCTAAGTCCCAGATGGTTTACAATACTATGCTTGGTGTTGAGACCAAGTCTAATACAGCCCAGGTTAGCCATCAGCTTACTATGTAGCCAAGGATATCTTTGAACTCCTGGTCTTCCTGCCTTTACCACCTAAGTGCTGAGATGTTAGGTATGTGTCACTGTACCTGCTTTACTTGGTGTTGGGGTTGAATCCAGGGCTTTGTGCATGCTAGGCAGGCACTTTACCCACTGAGCTGACAATTACTGGAACAGTGATTGTCAAGGCATGTGATGAAAAATTTAGAATTAAAATGTTATTTATAGAAATACAAAATTATATTTATATCAGTGACATAGACTGATTGGAACATCCACCATAAAGTATCCAGAGAAATCGTGTGAGTGTGGGTGTGTGGGTGTGGGTGTATGTGTGTAGAGAGAGAGAGAATTTAGTATATGTAAGGTTTATTAAATGTCTATTCTATGACATTGGGAAAATTTGCTGTTACTTGGAAAAGTCATAGAGGCTTGCTTTATACTACTTAAAGAACAGATAATGCTGGGCGGTGGTGGCACACGCCTTTAGTCCCAGCACTTGGGAGGCAGAGGCAGGCGGATTTCTGAGTTCGAGGCCAGCCTGGGCTACAAAGTGAGTTCCAGGACAGCCAGGGCTACACAGAGAAACCCTGTCTCGAAAAACCAAAAAAAGAAAAAAGAAAAAGAACAGATAGAAAACATTAACATGCTGGCCTTGGTAGTACAGGCCTTTCTTTAATCCCAGCATTCAGGAGGTAGATACGGGTAGATTACATGAGACCCTATCTCAAAAGAAAAAAGAAAATTAAAACAAACAAACAAAACCATGAAATCCTGGTTAAATTTTGGTGTTTTATTCATTCATGGAGTAGAAAAGGCCTTCTCTGAAAGAAGAAGAAAAAAAATACCAAGGAACAGCTTGATAAATTTAAATGTATCACAAAATGTGTGCTATTGTCAGATTTGGAGTTGTAGCTCGGTATAGTCCAGGCTTACCATACACAATGCCCGTGGTTCAATCCTCAGCCCCACTAAATAAACAAACAAACAGATAAATCTTACCTACATCATAAAGTTAGCAAATAAGTGGTAGACTTGGAAAAAATGTTTGTAATATTAATTAACTGAATCTTTACAGCTGAGTAAGGGCTGAGAAAGGGCCTGAGAAGGGGACAGAGCTGGAATGCTCTAACCTGAGTTAGTGATGATTTCTGCCATGTTCTCCTTCAGTCTTTACACACAACACACAAGGCTCCAAATGTAGGAGTTGATTAGTAAGATGTTCTGATCTGGTGTTTAGTCTTGAGTGATCCGGAAAGCTCAGAAGGAAAATCCCAGCTGGGAACTCTCAAATAAGGATGTCACCCACTTGTACAGACCTCCTACTGGTGGTGGGCAGGGTGCATGCTGTCACCAACTAATAGAGCACAACATGTGTGTTGTGGTTTCTTTTTAACCAGAATATTAGAAAGTATTTGCTGACTGAAGCCAGAGAAAAAAACAGACCTGAGTTTCTTCAGGGTTGGCAGACTGCTGTTACAAAGGTAAGAATGTGGTACAAATGAAATTCCAGCGTGTGCATGGGAGGCAGTGCCAAGTGTGGGTGCCTGTTGAGAAGGTTTGAAGACTGGGGATGAGGGGGCCTCCAGGGGCTCTACATAACTCAGAAAAAACCTGTTTAGTACTTAATCATCTCCTGGCTCAGTTTCCTAGTACTTGCTGATAGCAGATTAACATCATGTAACTTGGTATAGTTAGTAACTGTTGGTGTTCCATGGAGAACAGTTTTGGTGGAGGGGTGGCGCCTTACCTTGTAGTTGTAATTTCCATATGATCCATATAGACTCAGACATGTGCTAATGCCTATTTGGGTCCACAAAGGGACCAAGATGGGGGTACTTTCCAAGAATATAGGTAAGAGCCCCTGTGTTATTTGGCCATAGACAATAAAGTAGGTCTACATGGAACAGGGGCCCCTCTAGTTGTTCTGTTTCCTTGTAACGATCCCATTTGACTTTTACAACCTGCGTGTGAGGCAGTTCCCTAAGGATAAGCTGCATCTTTATTTTATAGACAACAGTTGGACATTGGAACTATTGTTAGAGGTTGGTACTTATACTCTAGATCTGCTAGATTACTGACCCAATGGTTTGGCAGGGTCTTGAAGCAAATGTTAAACTCAAGGCCAAAAAGATCAATATTAGTTCACCTTTGCAGTAAGTCGAATATTACACATTAAAATTTAGCCATCGTGGGGGCTGGAGAGATGGCTCAGAGGTTAAGAGCACTGACTGCTCTTCCCGAGGTCCTGAGTTCAATTCCAGCAACCACATGGTGGCTCACAACCATCCATGATGAGATCTGACAGCCTCTTCTGGTGTGTCAGAAGTAAAGCTATAGTACTTACGTATAATAAATAAATAAAACTTTAAAAAAATAGCCATCGTTTTATGGTTCTAATAACCTATATATTAGTTCACATTAGAAAGGAACTTGTCGGGGCTGGCGAGATGGCTCAGCGGGTAAGAGCACTGACTGCTCTTCCAAAGGTCCTGAGTTCAAATCCCAACAACCACATGGTGGCTCACAACCACCCATAATGAGATCTGACGCCCTCTTCTGGTGTGTCAGAAGACAGCTACAGTGTACTTACGTATAATAAATAAATAGATCTTTAAAAAAAGAAAAGAAAAGAAAAGAAAGGAACTTGTCGGTTTTTTTAATTGATTTACTGATTTATCCTCTAGCACATCTAGGTATTCTGCATCCTCCTCCAGGGTCTTTCATATTTCTGCCTAGATACAGTAAAAGGTTCTTTTAAGAAACATCTTTTTTTGCCTTTATGAGTTACTTCAAAGAATAAAACAAAATTGTTTAATCTGAGGGGAAATGTTAAGGCTTCAAAGAACTTATGAGGTAATTTTTTTATTGCTGTGACAAAATACTTAACAAACGAAGGAAGAAAGGTCTTGTGGCTCAGAGTCTGAACCATCTGTCATGGTGGGGATGCATGGCAGCAGAGGCAGAGGCTGCTGCTCAGACTGAGCTATAGCCTGGAAGCACAGAGGAGTGAATGTTGGGGTCCAAGCATATGCTTTCTGATCCACAGGGTCACTTGTTTCCATGCCAGCCCCACTAATTAGATTGTAAGAGATTTTATAATTTCATTTTTCCATTTCTTACATTTAAATTGTAGTTACCACTTGAAAGATCTTTTCATGTGACCATAGGCTTCCCTTGTTAAGATATTTAAATATTGGAGGTATAGACAAGCTGTCTGGGCAGTAGTTTCTCATCTCTTGCTCATTTACCTATGGAAACAGTTTTCTTATGTGAAGAGAGATACTTGATCTATTTTAATGGACATCTTATTTTTCTCTTCAGTGTATTCCACAACAGAAAAATGACAGTGACTGTGGAGTCTTTGTGCTCCAGGTAAATACTACTTTTTACAGTATGTGAGTTGGTTATTTTATTTCAAGAAAAGAAATGATAGATAGTCCTGTGTGTAAACAGTATTAGAGAAGACAGCACTTTCCCTTGGTTGTTGGCATACACTAGTTTCTGTATTTGCAGATGTAATCATTAAGAACTGCCTTTCAGGGACAAGAATGGACAGGGGGGTCTTACCATGTCTTATGGGAGGTTATTCTAAGAGCATCAGAGAAGTACATGTGTTTATGGGGAAAGTGATTTTACACATGACCTCAGATTTACAAAGACCTTGGAAGGTACCCACTGTACACCTCCCACCTCCTGAACATTACTTTCCCCATGAAGTCTCTAAGTGCAGACTCAGCAAGTTGCCCTGGGGAGTGGAAGGATGAATGCCTAGCTGTTCACTTGCCTGGAAGGCTACTTCTCACTTGGAAGTCAGTGCTCTAAACAGTGGTGCACACCTTTAATCCAGGAATAGACAGTAGATGTCTGTGAGTTTGAGGCCAGCCTGGTCTACAAAGTGAGTTCCAGAACAGCCATGGCTGTTACACAGAGAAGCCCTGTCTCAAAAACAACAGCATGATTTTATAAGACACATAAATGTTATTCTGCAGTTTTAAGGCTGTTAGGTGTGTGTGTCTAAAAGGCAGTGGGTGGGCTGAGGCTGTGCATGCCTCTCCGGTGTCTCCCAGACAGTTTGTGTTTTTTCTTTCTCTGCAGTACTGCAAGTGCCTCGCCCTAGAGCAGCCTTTCCAGTTTTCTCAAGAAGACATGCCCCGCGTGCGGAAGAGGATCTATAAGGAGCTGTGTGAGTGCCGGCTCCTGGACTGAGACTCACTCAGCAGGGACTCCAGAAGGCGCCGTGATGGAGCAGAGGGTTTGTTACTTGAATCTCCAAACACTTACTGAATCTTTACAGATCTTTCAGATTGGTGGTATTGGGCCACTTATTGTTACCTCAGATTTATTTTTGCCCTTCATTTCTCCTGCTATCATGTACTTTTTTTAATGTTCAATTTAGTTTCATTTTTAACTTTATGAATTCCATACGTCCCTCCCATATTTAATATTTATTATCCAAACGCATGCATATAGACAGAGCATGCAGTAAAGAGTATTAAAAAAAAAAGCCTAGTAGATTTGGTGCAGCTTTTGAAACATAGATGTGAACTGAATACAAGTTTAAAAGTTAACCCCAGAACCTAAAAATGCAAGATGTTTTTGATACAGCATAGCTCAGAGCAGATGTTCCCTAAGGCATAAAGGGTAGCTAGGAGTGCTGTGGAAAAGCCAGTCACGTTTCGCTTATACCAGCAGTACCTCTGCTGATATCTCTCAGATGAGTCTCCAGCATGAGATGCATTCCTTCTGAAGGTGAGAGGGGCTGTTCTGCTTAGGGATATGGTGCTTGCAAGCACAGTGCTGATTGGAGAAGAGTTAAAGTATGAGGAAAAAAGGCAGCATCCTTGGGTGCCAGTTACTTTATTTTTAAAAAGGCGGGGGGGGGG
>JADRCD010000197.1:0-12709 GCA_019843815.1 Montemys delectorum
AGGCTTTCCTCTAACTAAAGGATTGTTTTTATACCACTTAGGGTACATAGACGCTTTTGCACATGTCACAATGCTCTCTGCTAGGACACCAGGGAAAGTACTGCCCCTCTGGCTAGCATGGAAAAGGTTGCCATATCATCTAGAGCTTTCTGTGAGTTTTGATGATAGAGAGGCCCATGTAAACTGAAATATAGTGTCCTAGATCACACATTTAGGACAGTGGTTCTCAACATGTGGGATTGAGAATCCTTTGGAGGCAGAATCCACAGTGTGACCATAAATTATCAGAAAATATTTATATTGTATTACAGAAAATATTTATTACAATTCATAACAGTAGGAAAATTAGTTATGAGATGAGGTAGCTATAAAAATAATTTTATGGGTGGAAGTCATCACTGTATTTAAAGATTGCAGCTTTAAGGAAGGTTGAGAACCACTGCTTTAGGAACTGTGTTGCTGCTTCAGTTATTCAGGTGCTTCCTAAAAGCAAAAAGGAGTTTGGCTGGCTATTTGACATTCTTTTGTTCAGTTAGCCAGCTCACTGTAGAAGAGTCCAATAGCTTTTACTTAGGGGGATCAATACCCCATCCCTTTATTATGCTTATTCATAGGAGAATTAATGTCAGAAGGAACATACTAAGAGCTTACTATTAATAATAAAAGTTTAAATGACACTTTGAACAGTGTCCAGTTCTAGCCCCCAGAACATTGGGTTCATTTATGTGTTTCATTAAGTTAAAAGAAATTGAGATATCCCAGATTGAAGGAAAGAGGCACCTAAATATACTTGATCTAAATTTGGATCATTTACCATTGTGTATGTGTGCGTTGGTCTGTCTCTGTGGCCTGCACAGGCTACAGAGAGGTGAGCTGCAGGAGGCATGCAGGCAGTTTGGCACAACATAATTCAGTAGCCAGTGTTGGGTCAAACTTCAAGTATCATTTAGGCTCATTTAAACACAACACAGATTGGTGACAACTGTTCTTGTTCTAATCAGCTCAATCCCAAACACAGAACAAAGCATTTCTAAATATCTTTGAGGAACAAAGTAAGTTAAATAAAGATCAGACATGACTATGTTGAGACTCTATGTAAACTACATGTGATATCTTCAGTAAAGTTTCTTCGTTAGGTTGAGAAAAAAAAGTTATGAGAATGGTTCTGGAGGAGCTTCTGGTGCCAGACTGCATACGGGTCACCAGGCTAGAAAGCACTTGTGCTCCAGCCTTCTGGAAGAAAACAGGTTTTGCATTCCTTCTGTTGAAGGAACAACACTGTATACTTAACATTCCAGGTTCCCCTCATATATATCTGTGAACACAAAGACCATGTGCCCTTCCCAAAAGTTATGATAATGTAGAAACTTTCTTGGAATCTGTGGATTAGATAGAAGAATTTAATGTTAATTACCTAGCTTTGATAGTTGTACATGGTATATAGAGGAATTCCTTTATGTAGGGGCTCTAGCATTTATAGTTTACTCTCAAATGATTCACAGAAGTGGAAGAGATAGAGGGCAAGCAAGTAAGCAAATGATGGTAGACTGAGGAAACCTAGAAAATTTTAATACAGTGTCTGTAGTAGTTCTTATAGTATTTCAGCTTTTATATAAACTTTAGATTTGGTTCAATATGAAATATTCTATATGAAATTTGGGAATAAATTGGTGAAAAGTCTCTGTAGTACACTTTTGTCTGATAACAAATATGAAATGACCTCTTTTAAAGCATTAAAGTAGTGAACTATTCTTGTCATGAAATGTAGTTCATGTGGAAAATTAAGCATTTTTCCCATCCAAAGTCAAGCAGTGTGATCTACGTTGAAATTGAAAGTTCATGAGAAGCAGTACTATTGCTTTTAGCATTACATTATTCTTGCAGTGCCTAGAACAGTATAAAAGATATCTAATAGCCTCCCCATACTAAGCATGCATTTTGATTTTTTTTTTGTTTTTTGTTTTCAAAGTTTTTTTTTTATATTGAAATTTCATTTTTTTTTTCTCTCGAGACAGGGTTTCTCTATGTAGCCTTGGCTGTCCTGGAACTCACTCTGTAGACTAGGCTGGCCTCAAACTCAGAAATCCACCTGCCTCTGCCTCCCAAGTGCTGGGATTAAAGGCGTGCGCCACCACCGCCCAGCAAAATTTCATTTTTTTAATTGAATGTCTACTTTATTTACATTTCAAATGTGTATCCCCTTAACTGTTCCCTCTGTCCCGGAAACACCCCATCACATCCTCCCCCACCCCACCCCTTTTATGAGTGTGTTCCTCCACCCACCCACACATTCCCACCTCCCCGCCCTTGATTTCCCTACACTGGGGCATCTATGGAGCCTTAATAGGACCGAGTACCTCTCCTCCCATTGATGCATGACAAGGCCATATGCATATATAAGCTACATATGCAGCTGGAGCCATTGGTACTTCTTTGTTGATGGCTTAGTCTCTGGGAGCTGGGGTGGGGGGTCTGGTTGGTTGATTTTGTTGTTCTTCCTATGGGGTTGCAAACTCCTTCAACTCCTTCAGTCCTTTCTCTAACTCTTTTACTGGGCAGCCCGCTCTCAGTTCTATGGTTGGCTGCGAACATCCACCTCTATATTTATAAGGCTCTGGTAGGGCCTCTCAGGAGACAGCCATATATGCACTTTTTAGAATCCACAATAGTGTTTGGGTTTGGTAACTGTATATGGGATGAATCCCCCCATGGGACAGTCTCTGGGTGGCCTTTCCTTCAGTCTCTGCTCTACACTTTATCTGCATATTTGCTCCTGTGAGTATTTTGTTCTCTTTTTAAGAAGGACGGAAGCACCCACACTTTGGTCTTGCTTCTTGAGCTTCATGTGGTCTGTGAATTATATCCTGGTTATTTGGAGCTTCTGGGCTAATATCCACTTACCAGTAAATGCATACCTTGTGTGTTCTTTTGCTATTGGGTTACCTTACTCGGGAAGATATTTTCTAGTTCTGTCCATTTGCCTAACAATTTCATGAATTCATTGATTTTAATGACTGAGCTGTAAGTACTCCATTGTGTAATTTACCACATTTTCTGTATCCATTCGTCTGTTGAAGGACGTCTGGGTCTTTGGATCTTGGCTATTATAAATAAGGATGCTAAAGTCAGCATCCCTTCACGTTAAAATTCTTGGAAAGAGCAGTAATTCAAGGCCCATTCCTAAACATAGTAAAAGCAATATACAGCAAACCAGTAGCCAACATCAAACTGAACGAAGAGAAACTTGAAGCAATCCTACTAAAATCAGGGACTGTACAAAGCTGCCCACTCTCTCCCTATGTATTCAATGTAGTACTTGAAGTTCTAGCTAGGGCAATTAGACAACAAAAGGAGTTCAAAAGGATCCAAATTGGAAAGGAAGAAATCAAAATGCCACTTTTTGCAGGTGATATGATTGTATACTTAAGTGACCCCAAAAAATTCCACCAGAGAACTCCTAAAGCTGATAAACAACTTCAGCAAAATGTCTGAGTATAAAATTAACTCAAACAAATCAGTAGCTTTACTCTACTCAAAGGATAAACAAGCTGAGAAAGAAGTTAGGGAAATGACACACCTCATAATAGTCACAAACAATATAAAGTAACTTGGTGTGACTCTAATCAAGCAAGTCAAAGATCTGTATGACAAAAACTTCAAGTCTCTGAAGAAAGAAATTTAAGAAGATCTCAGAAGATGGAAAGATCTCCCATGCTTGTGGATTGGCAGGATTAATATAGTAAAAATGGCCATCTTGCCTAAAGCATTCCATTCAATGCAACTCTGTTCGAAATTCCAAATCAGTTCTTCATAGAGTTAGAAAGAGCAATTTGCAAATTCATTTGGAATAACAAAAAATCCAGGATAGCGAACACTAGTCTCAACAATAAAAGAACTTCTGGGGGAATCACCATCCCTGACCTTAAGCTGTATTACAGAGCAATAGTGATTAAAAAAAACTGTATGGTATTGTTACAGAGACAGCCAGGAAGATCAATGGAATAGAATTGAAGACCCAGAAATAAACGCATACACCTATGGTCACTTGATCTTTGACAAAGGAGCTAAAACCATCCTGTGGAAAAAAGACAGAATTTTTAACAAATGGTGCTGGTTCAACTGGCTGTTTGCATGTAGAAGAATGCAAATCGACCCATTCTTATTCTCCTTGTACAAAGCTCAAGTCCAAGTGCATCAAGGACCTCCACGTAAAACCAGATACACTGAAACTGAAAGTGGGGAAGAGCCTCGAACACATGGGCACAGAGGAAAAATTCCTGAAGAGAACACCAATGGCTTGTGCTGTAAGATCAAGAATTGACAAATGGGACCTCATAAAATTGCAAAGCTTTCTGTAAGGCAAAGGATACTGTCAATAGGACAAAACTGCAACCAACAGATTGGGAAAAGATCTTTACCAAGAATTTTCAACTGAGAAATACTGAATGGCCAAGAAGTACCTAAAGAAATGTTCAATGTCCTTAGTCATCAGGGAAATGCAAATCAGAACAACCCTGAGATTCCACCTCACACCACTCACAGTGGCTAAAATCAAAAACTTAGTTGACAGCAGATGCTGATGAGGATGTGGAGAAAGAGGAACACTCCTCCATTGCTGGTGGGATTGCAAGTTGGTACAACCACTCTGGAAATCAGTGTGGTCGTTCCTCAGAAAATTGGACATAGTACTACCTGAAGATCCAGCTATGCCACTCCTGGGCATATACCCAGAACATGTCCCAACATGTAATAAGGACACATGCTCCACAATGTTCAGAGCATGCATTTTTTTTTTATCAAACCTACTTATGTCATCTTTATAATGCTGTTGTAAGACTTTAGACTGTTTTCATTTAATACATTAGAGAAGTAGAGCCTAGAATTATCATTTCTTAGGATTGCTAGGAACCATAAGATTTGATTCTGGAGAAGGGTACCCGTGTTCTATAAATTGCTACTCTCACCAGATAGATAACCAGTGATATACCAGAGAAAACAGTTCTACTCTTTGGTGGATTTGGGTGTACTGGGCTTACTTAAGGAGCCTGGACTTATGAGTTTGCATTAGCAAACAGTCTCTTAATAACATGGGTAACTAGTCCCAAAAGCTGTGTGGATGGAGTATCCCCTGTAGTGAACTTTGTATCTTCTAGGTGTTTAGCACCTTACTAAGACCATGTAGAATTACATGTAATTCAGGGGCAGTTGTAGCATTAGGAAGGGGGGTTCTTCAAGTAATGGTCTAATGTCCCTTCCCAACAACTCCTTCTATATAAAAACTTCTGACCCTGTCGAAGTTCTCTTGTAGTCATTGCTGCTCTGAAGACACATTCTCAGAAGATAGTGTTGAGTGACAATGGTTTTAATATATTCTGTGTACTTTTTCTAAACATTTTCTGAATAAACTAACAAACATAAATTTACTGCCGTATATTGCTCGGACCATACAAATTAATAGATGAGGTTTTTCTTAAAGGCTACTGCATTTTTGACAAAGATATTTGTTGATGTATTTACTATTTATTCATTTATTTACTCACTCATTATTTACTTGAGATTTTTGTCTCTATAGTTTTATTTCTTTTTTTTAAATTGGAAAAGGTTAGTTTTATACAATATATTTAGTTATAGTTTTCCTCCTCCAACTTCTCCCAGATCCTCCTTCTTTCTCATCCACCACTGTCCTTTCTCTCTCTTATTAAGATATAACCGACATCTAAAACAAAAAAGATAAAAACAAACCAGAACAGGATACTCATATACACACCTCCAATAAAAAGGGCCATAGAAAAACCACAAGAAACACATACAGATTCTGAGACACACAGATTCATACACAGAGAAAAGCTGTGAAAACTAAGTTGGAAATTATTATATAAAGCAAAAGATCTGAAAGATGTTTAAAAAAAAAGAAGTGCCCAGACAAAACATTGTGAGGCAAAAAACTTGAGTTTTTTTGTGTAGTACATATACTGCTGGTCATAGAGTCTGCTCTCGAGTGGTTTTTATATCAAGTGAAACTCCATCGGGGAAAAGTAAGTTTTCCTTTTCAAGTTGTTTTCAATTAAAGATTGCTTCTGGGTTAGTGATGGGGACTTGCATATAGAAGGCCTGAGCTCAGGCTATAGCATCACAATGGGGTGAGGGGCATAACTATTTATACGGTATTAACATATAATTAATTAAAATTTGAATTAAAACATACAGGCAAATATATATGTGTGTGTGTGTGTGTGTATACACACACACACACACACACACACACACACACACACTATATTCATATGCTCCCTCATGTAAAGGACTTCGCTATCCTTAAGTACCAACAGCACCCACTCTGATATTGAGGGTCACTTATGGACCATTTTCCCAGTGCTAGAAAAATTTCATTGTAACTCTTTTATCTAAATGTAAATTTGATTGAAGGTTATCTCAATTCATTTGTCAACTTTATGTAAATGTATTTATTTTTCCCCAGGTTTTGTGTGTGTGTGTGTGTGTGTGTGTGTGTGTGTGTGCGCGCGCGCGCGTGCTTACTCTTTTGTACAGAATGCTAAATTATGTGGTTAACAATTTGCCTATTTATTTATTTATTTATTTATTTATTTATTGTTTTTTGAAACAGGGTTTCCTGTATAGCTCTGGATGTCCTGGAACTAGATGTATAGACCAGGCTGTCCTTGAACTCACAGAAATCCACCTGCCTCTGCCTCCAGAGTTCTGGGATTCAAGTTGTGTCCTACCACTGCCCGGCAGTAGTCATTTAAAGTTGCTGCTTAGTGTTTGGTGTTACATATATACTTACAGTTGTTGTTGCTTCTTTGTTTTGTAGTGTGATTATTAGGTTCAAACCCATTAATATCTGTGAATATATCTTTTTTGTTTACTAGTTAGCATTTCATTCAACTGTACATATGTGTGCACATACATATATACACAAAAGACTGGAATTTATGGTGTATAGGATATATGTTTAAATTGTGATGTACTAAATGTTTTCCTTCAGTAACATCAATTTAAAGCCCCATCATCAATATAGAATAAATTCATTTTCCTATGTCAAATATTTTAATTTTTAAATTATTACTATTTCACCCTTTCCGGTGAGTTTGTAGTGGCATTTTATTTTGCTTTTTATTTGTATTTCTTTGATGACAAACTATACTGAATATATTTTTAATTTTTTAGCTTTTTGTTTTTTTGAAATCTGCATGATTTTATTCAAAATAATTTAGCAATGTGTTTCTGAAAAGCTACAGAGAAATGTAGAGTATCTCATCTGGTACAAAAAGCACAAAGCTGGCCTTTTACTACAAATTACAAATCTTACCATCAAAGTGAAGAAATGAAAGTCATAGGTATTTGTAGAATGACAGAACTGTGGAGGGTCACTCCTATATGTTCAGCTGGTTTATGACTCAAACATCATTTTGATTCAAGAGGAGAAAGAACAGTATTTTATATGTTCAGCAGTTGGTTTCCTATATTGAATAAAAAAAAATTCTAAATTTTATAAAGTCGAATTGTTGTTTTCCTTCACAATTATGTTTAATAGATTATTATCCATTTTAAGGTTACTATAGATTTCCCCTTTGTTTAGTGCTATTACAGTTATGGATACTTGTAGTTTTCAGGACTCTGCACTACCCTATAGTATTTTATGGGAAACAAATGAGCTCTACACATTTAAGTGCATAATTTTTAGGAATAAGGGTATTATACTAAGTTTTACATAGTTATAAAAACCAGGAAATTTAAAATTGAAACCATTATCTATTTAACTAAGTAGTCTTAAAATTTGTTAATTTTTGTTTTATTTCCAGTTTTGTGGCCAACCAAATACTAAGCATTCTACTTATTATGTGCTTTGTTTCTTTCCTCTCCTCTCCCTCTGCTCTGCTCTCCTCTCCTCCCCACCACTCCCCTCTTTTCTTTTCTTTTTTCTTTTTTCCCTGCAACATGTCTGTGTTGAATTGTTATTTTGGAATGTTTAAAAAAAGATACGCAAGGATATCAGTTAGAATCTCCTTGATTTTAATTTAACCTATTCAGCTTATAAATATTTATATTGTTTTATAATTAACATGTATTTCTTAAACTTTGGTATGTGAATCTTTTTATGGGGAATACAATGAAGTATCTTTTTACTACAGATAGATTGTCAAAGATAAAAATCCCACTCATTTATCTTGGAATACCAGTATATTTATTTAGTGTTATTTGAGGATCTTAGGTATAAGCAAATTAAGAGCAACTAAACTACTAAAAAGTCTCCCACTTTCTCAGCAACTCTCTTCAGAGAGGAGTGCAGGATATGACAGTATGGAAACATGAATCTCCTCACCCAGCAATCTTTAATTAACTGCTACTACATCTTTAGTCTTCTTGGCCACCCTCCTACCCTCACCTGCCATAAAAAGAAAGAAAAGGTAAAAGAACTGTCCATCAACACGTTAATGGCTAAAATTTATGCACTGGCATGGAACAACTTTAAAGAAAAAAGATCAAGATAATTTTTAGATATTTCTATAGAAATATTTCTATAAATTTCTATATATTAATAGTAGAAATAGAATGCTCCAGATGTCTACATAAGTAACAAAATTAACTGAAATCATGTTTCTACATGTCTTAAGTGTCTCTGGAAGATAAGGACAAATTACTTACTGCTTCTTAAGAACGGAAGCTGCGGCCTGTGTATGTTCTTTGCTTAGTGGTTCAGACTTTCAGAGCCCCAAGGATCCAGGTTGATTCTGTTGCTCCTCCTGTGGAATTCTTATTCCTTTCAGAGCCTGAAATCCTTCCTCCTATTATTTCATAAGAGTCACCAGACTCTGTCCATTGTTAGACTGTGGGTGTCTTCATCTGTCTGAATAGGCTGCCGGACTTAAGCCTCCCCACTCATAAGTAGCCAATGTGCACATTGACCTTCATCTGAGTCCTGAAAACTGGAACAGGGGCTATCCTAAAAACTATTGCCTGTAAGTGAGATATGTTTAACTAGCTGGGCTATCTCCTTACTCAGTAGGAGATGAAGTGGCTAGACTTTCAGAGACTTGAAGTGTCCGGGGTTGGGGTGTGGTGTGGTGCCCACCTGCTCAGAGGAGAATGGGATAGGGGAAGTATTGTGGGAGGGAATGACCGGGAGGGGGCATTAAGTAGGATGTAAAATGAATAAGTAAAAAAAAAAAAAAAAAAAAAAATTAAAGAAAAAAGAATGGAAGCTGGTGACTGTGATAGTGCTAGGATGACTCTAAAACTGTGTTAAGTTGACAAAACTCAGGCCTTGTAGAGGTCCCTCTCTAGCCCCTCCCTGGCTATGCCATGTAATGTTCCTCCAGTGCCCTCTGTTTATAAAGGCCAGTACTGCAGCAGACAGCAATAGATTATGTTTACAGGGGTCTGCTCCAGCATCATAAAGAAAGACAAATAAGTATAGATTTGGAGACACGAGGCAGAAAATTAGTAATTGTAACAGGGCTCTAATGAATTACTCAAAAAAGTATAATTATTCAAAAGAAAAATGCCAAGCCAAGACCTGATTAATACCTACTGGCAATGAATATTGTATAGAAAGTGATAATATATCTGAGAGAAACACTACAAAATTGTGTGACTTTTAAAGTTTTAGGGAGCTCTCTAACTACATAGTATGTTTGATGTTAGCCTAGATTACATAAGATTGTGTATGGGAAAAACAAATGAGAGAAATAACTAGGGGCAGTAGGTGGTTGTAATTAGATAATGTCTCTTAATTTTCATTTAGCAAAATTGATGTTGGCTAATTTGAAACAACCATGTAGCTAGTTGATATATAAATGAATAAACATTTCTGGATTTGGATAAGGTAACTATAGAACAATTTCTCATTTTCTCTGGCTTTAGGATACAGTAGTAGCTAGTATCAATGTTGAAAACCAAGTGGACTGGGGATGCATCTCAGTTGGGAGAATGTCTGCCTAGCATGCACAAAGCCCTGGAATCTGTCAGTGCCCTACAGAAACAATGTAGTGGTGAATGCCTGTAATACCAGCACTTGGGAGGTGGAAAGATCGGTAGTTCAGAGATTTTTGTTGTTGTTTTGTTTTGTTTTTGTTTTTTTTTTTTTCAGTCACATAGTGAGTTTGAGGTTAGCTTGTGCTAAGTGAAAAACCAAAAGAGGGAAATAATTGTGCCATGGGGGTACTGATAATTAGATAATCTAGGCTGTATCAGAACAGAGCTGTTTTGACTTTGTTGTATCCCTGGTATCTTGAACAGCTCCGAGAATGCCCACCTAGAGTATTTGTTGAAAGAATAAGGTTTATTTTTGTTTTTTGTTTTTTTAGAGTAATTCATCAACAAAATTGGAAATACAGAATTTCCCCAGGAGTGTTTTAGTGAACTAGGCTCTCAAAGTATAGGAGAATATATTGAAGAAGATATAAATTAAGTAAATTCAAGAGTAGACATAGTTAATCATTAAACATTGCTATATAGAAAATCTAGTCAAATCTAAAATTTTATTTTAATCTCTTCAGTTTCGATGTTTTTATTGTAATTTTTTAGTCATTGGATATTTTAAATTGTTTTTGTTTAAGGATTGATCTTTGACCTATACTGTTTCCAAGCACCATCATTGGATCAAACAATGTAAGATTATGTTTACATAAAACAAGAAAGTTTGCATTTAGTGCATTTTTTTTCCATCTTTTTATTCAGTCAACAAATAAGAAACCTCGAAAATCTCCAGGAGAAAAGAGCAGAATTGAAGCTGGGATTAGAGGAGCAGGTCGTGGAAGAGCCAATGGGCACCCTCAACAGAACGGCGACGGGGATCCTGTTACCTTATTTGAGGTGGTGAAGCTGGGGAAGAGTGCAATGCAGGTAATCTTTAAATGTTTTTATTTCTTGTATAAAGCAAGGCTGTCAGTAATATATATGGAATCTGCTAGTTTGTTTTTTGACACCTCACGTGCATTTTATGTAACAGTGTCTGATGCTTTTGTTGATAGCTTTTCTCCCCAGGGTCTTGAATACTCTGAGCCTACACTCTATTACTTATCATTCCTCTAACCTCTGTGCAGCTAACTTTTGGCTGAGCAAAAAATGTTATTCTTTGTGGGTGTTTCATTTTAGCTTATAAAGGGCATTTTGCTAATTAGCAAGGTATTCTTTCAGTTACACTAAAGAAAACGAGTAGTAGGAGATGCCCAAGAGAATTTATATTATTGATATAGTTGACCTTTAATTTCATATGTGTAATGTGGATGTTAGAATATTTGAGAGAAGTTGTGTGTGTGTGTGTGTGTGTGTGTGTGTGTGTGTGTGTAGGGGGGTGTTTGGAGACTCAAATCCTTATACTTATATAATAAGCACTTTATATATTGAATTATTTCCTTAGTTTAGGGTGATCTTTTTACTGTCACTCACATTTTATTTTTCTAATTTTAGTAATCTGTTTACTGTCTCTTATATCTCATTTCTTCAACAATAAAATCAAATGGTCCTTGATTTTATTGATGACTAAATATTCACTAAAAACATAAATTAGAGTTATTTCACCACATGTTGTTACATTATTTTTTACTATTAAAATATGCTAACTTCATGTTAGTCTTTGTACATCCATTTCGAAATGCCATAGGTGGAATTTTTTTGCTTCAGAGGCTATTTTCTTAATACAGAAATACCATATTTCTCTCCAATAAGTTCAACTTTCACCCTTCCCAAGAAGTGGAGGAAGTAATAGAATGCACGTATAACCTGAAGGTGTGTTTAGTTGAATATGCTGAGTATGGAATACAAATTTGAAATTCAGCATTCTTGTGCCTAGGCAGGAGGCTCATGAGCTTGAGGGTAGCCTGTGCTACATAGTGCACTTCTTTCAGAAGAACATATAAATAACCCAGTAATTTTAAAAAAAAAAAAAGAATGTAGCTGAGCGGTGGTGGCCTCTGCCTTTAATCTTAGCATTCAGGAGGTAGACAGATCTCTTGTGAGTTTGCTGGCCAGACTGGTATGTAGAGCTAGTACTAGTACAGCTACGGCTACCTAACAAAATACTGTCTTGAAAAACAAACAAACTTATAAAAGTATGCTCAGTTTCAGTTTCTTTGTATTGGTGTTTTATATTACAAAATCAATTATTTAATTTGTATTTTATTGACTATTAACAATAAGCTAAATCTTTGTCTACTTTCTCATTTGCTAATTTTAAAATTACATCTCAGTTTAAGTCTGGAAAGCATGTCAATAGTTTATGAAATAAAGTTAACATTCAGGACCATCACAGTTTGTCATTAGTCTTTATTTTTTATTTCTTTTTTATTTTAAAGCCCTTAGACAAGTTTAACTTATATTGCCTTTTTTATATATTGATGTGTATATTGGTCTTTGAATTTGTGTGATCACCAACAATGTGGATTATACGGGTAAAATATTAATAGACTACTGAAGTACTGAGTTTTTTAGGTATAGTTTTCTCAATTTTGACTAGAAAGACAAACATAAGAATTAGGGAAGAATTCTGTAAACTTATGAACTTTCCATAAATTTAATATTCTCAGAATTGTGCATTTGTTATGTAAAAGTTTATATATTATAAATATTTTAGAACAGATAACTGGATATTAATGTTAATAAAGCATTTTTTTTTTAACCTAACTGGTTAGTTGTGCATATACTTTTTTTTTTTTGTATTTTCTTTATTTACACGTACATTTTCCCC
>JADRCD010000197.1:12809-46657 GCA_019843815.1 Montemys delectorum
TCCCCTACACTGGGGCACAAAACCTTCACAAGGCCGAGGTCCTTTACACCTATTGATGATCGAATTTGCAATCCTCTACTATATACCTGCTGCCAGTACATTCAATCCCACCCTGTATAGTCCTTGATTGGTGGTTGGGTCCCTGGGAGCTCTGAGGGTACTAGTTAGTAATTGTTGTTCGTCCTAAGGGGCTGCAAACCCTTCAGCTCCATAGAACCTTTCTCTAACTCCTTCATTGGGGACCGTGTACTCAGTTCAATGAATGGCTGTGAGCCTCTACATCTGTATTAGTCAGGTATTGTCAGAGCCTCTTAGGAGATAGCTATATGCTTGTCCTTCCTTCCGTCTCTGCTCCATAGTTAATCTCTGCCACTCCTTCTGTGGGTGTTTGATTCCCCTTTTTAAGAAGGAATGAAATGTCCACCTTTTAGTCTTCCTTCTTCTAAAGTTTCTTGTGGTTTGTGGGTCGTTCTTCCTGTATTCCAAACTTCTGGGCTAATAACCACTTATCAAAGAATGCATACCATGTGTGATCTTTTGTGATTGGGTTACCTCACTCAGGATGATACTCTCCAGATCCATCCATTTCCCTAAGAATTTTATAAATTCATTGTTTTTAATAGCTGAGTAGTACTCCATTGTGTAGATGTACCACACTTTCTGTATCCATTCCTCTGTTGAGAGACATCTGGGTTGTTTCCAGTTTCTGGCTATTATAAATAAGGCTGCTATGAACATGGTGGAGCATAAGTACATATACTTTTTTAAGGTTTATTCTTAATTTTGTGTATATATGCATGTGGTGGTAGTGGAGTGTGCACATGAGGCCAGATGTCTGAGAGTACAGAAAAAAAAAGCATAAGATCCCTTGAAGTGGAAGTAGTAATCCAACTGACATGATTTCTGGGGACCAAGTAGCAAGCCTTCTTTACTTCTGAGCCAGCTTTCTAGTCCTAACATCATGTTTTAATGTGGGCCCAGGGATTGAACGCAGATCACAAAGTAAATGTTGCATGAGCAAAATTCTATATATATTTTAAACAAATTCTTTAACCAAGGTAATATTTTATATATTGTTCTCACATCACTTTTCTACCACATTTTCTGAATGTGGATTATTAGGACAATATATCCTATGACTTTAAAGAATTTGACTTTAATGTAATTTTGCAAGTATATTTTATTGCTTTTTTTTCCAACTTTTATTCACTATTTTTATACCTTTTAAAATAATTTAGCACTTATGTTTTTCTTTACTTGGTATATTAAGATTAATGTATAAGCTTTGGTCTTATTTTTCCTTTTTCTTTTTCTTTTTTCTGTCTTTTTTTTTTTTTTTTTCCCATTTTTTCTTGACAGGGTTTCTCTGTGTAGCCCTGGCTCTCCTGGAACTCACTCTGTAGACCAGGCTGGCCTGGTCATTTTGTTTTTAATCCTGCAACCTATTGGTGGCATTATTATTCTGTATTTTTCTGTTTTTCAAATTATTTGTTTTTCACTCACTCTCTGGCCATGATTTAGTCAGTATGTTTTAATTTTGTTTGCATACAATATTAGCTCTTAAAAGTAGTACATTTGGGACATTTTATTATATATCTAAAACGTAAATGTGGGATTGTTTAGTAACATTTTCTTGTGTTGCTCTTTATCCAAGAGCATGCGTGCTTAAATGATTTATCAGGACCTTTAATTAACAATGCCTTGGTAATTTCATTATTTATTGCCTATCCACTTCAAACAAAATGTCATGATAAACTGTCATAGAGATAGTATAAAAGCTATGCATAGTCTTGTACTCCTGTAACCAAAGACTGAGGCTGGAGAAACATGAAGTTAGAGCAATATTCTATCTCAGACATACATATGTGAGGGAACAGATGATGACAATGAATTTGGAAACAAATGAAATGTTTATATATTGTGTGTAGAAGAATACTACAAATGAACAGAATTTGGGTTATAATAGAGAACTTAATGATATTCGAGAACTTGACACTGGTGGGTTAAGAGAACTTAAATTACTTACTAAGAAATGAGAATATACAGATTTGTTTCAAAAGTAAGGTCCTTACTGACCTTGCCTACAGTTGAAGTTGAAGCTCTACTAGACAACTGTAGACTTATAATGATCCTATAGTATAGTACTGATTTCATATGTCTTTCAGAGTCTCATGTTTCAGAGCTGCTTCTTGTGGTTCATGGTAATGTTTTAGGTGTTCTGCAACCCTTAGGATGCCCTGGCTTGCCAAAGTTAGTACTTATTAGGTGGGACTTTAAATGTTTCTGTCTTGTGGTTCCAGCTTGCTCTTGTCCTTTTAGCCACCATGTGAACATGTCTGCTGCTGGCTCCTACTGCCATGACATCTTATGTATCTTCCTCACCAATAAAGATGCAATACTCTGAGATTGAAAGCTAAAATAAAGTTACAGTCTCTTACAGGATTTCCTTTAGGAATCTTGTCACCACAATGAAAAAAATAATTCCGATATCATGTGTCTCGCGCTGTCCTTCAGTGGTCCTATTATACTTATTATTCATACAGGTATTGTAAAAAATTGCCTACATACTCAGAAAGGTCAAAATAAAGAAACAAATGAACAGTCATTTAATTAATTAAAATAGGGAATAAATAAAACAAAAGCAGATTAAGAAAGAGAGCCAGTTTTAAAACTAAAAATATATTCTTCAAAAAATTAGTAAGAACATTGGGCTGTATTAAAATATTATAGAATAGCTTCTCTTTAGACATTCACTTAAAATTAGCCCAGAGAAGGAAAGACGATAATAATATATAGCAAATTTATGTCAGAAATGCAAGGATCAATTTATATTAGACACTCTTGTACTATAATATACCAAATAATCATGTTATAGGAAAGATATGTAATTTTTGAATTCATATATAGTGTTTATAAAAATTATTTTATATTCATCATAAAAACTTTATGAATTGGGAAAACAAAGAACTGTTTCCAGTAAATGTTATCTCCCTTAAAACCACACAATTCTCAATGTGTCATTTTGATAGTGAAATACAGACAGAGTCCCTAGCCCAAGCATTATTTATCATTTATCATTATTACTTATTACTTGGTGGATGGAATCCATAGCCAATATCTTAAACCACCAATAAGGAAAAGCCAAACAAAATATGAAAATAATAATAAAAGAGAAAAACTATAATAGTTGAAGGTGCAGATGTAGCCATATTCACAGAGGATACACATGTCTGTATTAAAATTTCAAGGGAAAGTTTTCTGTAGTGTTAGAACTCAGGGTACCAGGGTTCTTGTATAGAAAATTAACATTAACAAGTTTTGGCCAGTGAGATGGCTCAACTTGAATAAGCTCCTAGCTACAAAGCCTGTTGAATTGAATTTGGCCTCTAGAATTCACATGATAAGGGGACAGACACAGTTGATTCCTGTAATTTGTCTTCTGACCTCACATGAGTCCACTCTCCCTCAAAATTAAATAGGACACCTATGGTCTTTTGTACAGCAATATAAATAGTTAGCACAAGTTGCTTGATCATATTTACAGTTTTGTCAGTTTCTTTTTTGGAGCAATTTAGATGATGATTCATAGGTATAAAGAGATTGGAGTGAGACATTAACAACTCTTTGATAGATCTTATGGGAAGTAATGAAAGTGTTATAGATTTTTTTTTAGTTCATATTGTTCCTTGTTCCTAATGGAAAGCCTTAAAAAGTAAAATTAGCTCTCAACAATTTATCGTTGAATGGCTGAAATAAAAGTCCATTGGTTGACCTTTAGTTGTACAAAATGAAAAATACTAAAGTATTTTAGAAAGCAATTTTCAAAAACTCCATCAATATTACAACAGTCAAAACATTCTGTGGTCATAACCTAGTCTTGGTTAGCTACAAATTGTAGAAGGGAATTTGAGGAAGGAAAGAAAATGTCACCATTTCACTAAGCAGCGAGATGACTTTGAGAGGTAAAACATCTTGGTGACCCTAGCTGTTTGACTTAGTTGTTCACTAAATAAGAGAAATTTTCCTTAGTGTAGTGCTGGAGAATTTATGTGTGAAACTTTTACTTGGGCATTTTAACTTTCTGGTTATTTTTGAGATGTGGCCTCTATCATCCTGGCTGTCCTGGAACTCACAGGGTAGAACATGCTGGTTTCAAACTTACAGAGCTCTGGCTGCCTCAGCCTCCTAAGTGCTGGGGTTAAAAGTGTGGACATTTTGACTTTTAAAATTTATGTCAATAAATATATATGTAATTTTAAAACATGTAAGCTGCGAATTTTTTTTAATTTGGTCATTATGTGTTATTGACCACTTCAGACAATTTTCTGTAAACTACTATTTTTGTATTGCCAGAGTTCAGCAGTTGGACTTTATAGTTCAGTCATTCAAAAAATTTGGTTTAAAAGAAAATGTGTATTTGCCATACATACTATAGTTACTTTTAAAGTAACCACAGAGAAGGTATACATCAATGGTTTTGTTTCTAACTTTTCCAAAACGTATTACAGAAGCTAGTTGTAGTTTAAAGGTAGGCTATGTTTAAGTTACTTAGAATTGGAGTTATGAAGGGTTATTACCTCAGTTAACAATTTTCTAAGAACCAGGGGTGTAGATTGGCGGTAGAGAATTTCCTTAGCATGTATAAGGCTCTTTCTTTGTTCAATATGTAAGTAGTAATTTGTTGAAATACATCCAAAAGGTACCTGTTTTTTTTTTTTTTTATTTCAACTTTTACTGAACACATTGCTATTATAAAACATTTTGTAGTCTTGCTGATTTAAAATAACTGGTAAGTTTTGATAATATTCTCCATTTTTTTCTTAAGTCATTTTGTATCACTTTGTATGCTGATGGTCTGGGGTAGACTAAGGAAACAAGTAATTATTATTGCTTGAAACTAATAGTCATATATGTGTATGTAACTATGAGTGATTGTTCATATATATACTGGTTTTTATTCCATTAAGTATGTTTTAGGAAAATTAACCTTTATTATATACATAGAAACTTTCATATTGTTTGTAGATATTTAAATATATGCCATGGTATGTTCTAGTTTTACTTTAAAGGAAGAATATAAGTATTTTTGCTTCTGTCTAAAGTGCTCTTTTATATTTATCAGGAAGAATCTTAGTAGTAGGAAATGTCACACTAAATGTGATATAGTAGCATATGCTATCTATCCCAGCAGCAGAAAGGTGATAGAGACATGAAAATTTTGCATTCAAGGAAAGACTGGGCTACAGAAATAATAAGTAAGATTCTGCCTCAAAAATCAAAATACATGAATACATGAACAAATAAATGTCACAGATATAAATCCATGTCCACATATAATGACATATAATTCTTTCTTTCTTTCTTTCTTTCTTTCTTCCTTCCTTCCTTCCTTCCTTCCTTCCTTCTTTTTTTTTTTTTGGTTTTTCGAGACAGGGTTTCTCTGTGTAGCCTTGCTGTCCTGGAACTCACTCTGTAGACTAGGTTGGCCTCGAACTCAGAAATCCACCTGCTTCTGCCTCCCAAGTGCTGGGATTAAAGGTGTGAGCCACCACCTCCCCAGCATGAGATTTCTTTCTAAAAAAAAGACTATTTAACTTAGATTGAATATGTTTTCACTTCATACTTTAGCTTTGAACATAATAAAGCAAAATTCCATGTGAAAAAGTTTATTTCTAAGCTGCTAAAATAAACTGAATATATGTTGAGATGATCTCTTACTATTAGCTATGCTTTAGCCCTAATCCTTTGATATAGGGATACAAAGAAAATTGTCTCCTCCTAGTAAAACTATCTGAACCTAGTACAGGATTCCTTAACCCAAAGTCAATGTTAAATTCTGGAAAACATGAACATAAATAGAAATAGTGTTCAATAATTAGAAATTGATTTTAAGTGAGAAACCGAAACAGACAGACAGACACACATACATGGAGGGGGGGCGAGGGGAGGGAAAGAGAAGGATGAGAGTTGATCTTTGGGTATTTTTAAAAGGCTTTTTAGTGTCACTGAAGATTTAATTTGTAGCCTTAGAATTAATAGAATTCTTTAATTTTCCTCCTGGAGCTTTACAGGAAACATTTAAGAAATGACAACTTACTATTCAACAAGAAGAAAGCAATAGGTTATGATTGATGCCATGAACTCCTTTGAGGATTTGTAGGTAGTAGAGTGTCTTGGTTTACTTGAGACATGTGAAAGTATACAAAGTTTTAATCTGGTTTGCAGTAATTTTAGAAATTATTTATAGATGGCATGTGGCTAGCATCTTTGGTCTAGAATATGAATGTTTTCTCTTGAATAGCAGTAATGTACATCTATTACCTCACCACTGCATGCTCCTAATTGAATAACATGGTCAATAAGAATCTTCAGACAATGTCTGTCACTATAGGAAAGTGTAAATAATCCCTTCTAAGAACATATAACTCTAGAGGCAGATATATGGTATGAACTTGGAAATAGTTTATAGGAAATCCTTCTTTAGGGATTTGTTCATCTCTTCATTTAAAGTTGTATTTGTAAATTAGTCTGGATCTGAAAAATATGAGAATGCATACCTTTTGTCTCTGATCCTTAAATCAAATTTTATCTATCAGCCTAGAGTTTTAGCTATTGAATAAATCAAATTGTTCAATAGTAGGACGAACATGTATTCTGTTCTGAGTGGTATTTGTTATTACCTACTGCTGAGCTTCGCTGCAGGTTGAGATACTTCAATAATCACAATGTCCAAGCTGTAATTCACACATAATTTGTCCACATTGTCTTTGAAGGTGAAGTGTGACTACTTAGTCTGTGTTACCTTGAGATGCCATTATCTACATTAAATACTGGGAATTCTTCTTAATGACCCTGGCTTTTACACATATTCTTGGCTTACAGAAAAGGATATCCCCTGAATTCTATAAAGATGTACATGTCTACTCAGTTTATTAATATAGCTTCTAAGGGCTTTGGAGCATAGTAGAGTAGTAGTGTGGGTATGTATTTCTCATATGATAGATCAAATAAAAATTCTTACTATTTTTTGTTTTTTTTTGTTTTTTTTGTTTTTTTGTTTTTTTGTTTGTTTGTTTGTTTGTTCAGACAGGGTTTCTCTCTGTAGCCCTAGCTGTCCTGGAACTCACTCTGTAGACCAGGCTGGCCTTGAACTCAGAAATCTGCCTGCCTCTTAAAAATTCTTAACTCTTAAATGGTTGTATTCCATATCAATGTCAAAGAACCTCTGGTATCATAGCTATTAATTTTATAATCATCTCCACACAAACTAATGTGTTCATTCCAAAGCTCTAGTGAGTATTCCAACAGTAATTAATTTGCCTAATAGAAAAGTATTTCTACTTTTTGGTCAAATTTTGTTAAAATCTATTTCTACAGTTTTTATAAGGAATGAGGTTTGTTTATTTTATTTAATTTTTTTTATTTATTCACTTTGCATCCTTCTCACTGACCACCTGCTGGTCACTCCCTTCCACAATTCTTCCTGCTTCCCCCTTCTCTGACCAAGTCTTCCTCCCACCCCATATCACCCCCACCTTGGTACTTCAAGTCTCTGCAAGGGTATGTACTTCCTCTCCCACTGTGGCAAGAAAAGGCAGCCCAGCTAGTAGAACATATCCCATGTACAGAGAGCAAGCAGCTTTTGGGATAGCTCCTGTTCCAGTTGTTTGTGACCCACATGAAGACCAGGCTGCACATCTGTGCAGGTCCAGCCGGTGTATGTTCTTTGGTTGGTGGTTCAGACTCAGAGCCCTAAGAGTCCGGGGTAGTTGATTATATTGATCTTCCTGTTGAGTTCATTTCTCCTTCTGGGCTCACAATCCTTCCTCCTATTCTTCCATAGGAGTCCGCAAACTCCATCCACTGTTTGGCTGTGGGTGTTTGTATCTGTCTGAGTCAGATGCTGGATGGAGCCTCTCAGAGGACAACATGCACCTGTCTGTCAGCATAACAGAGTATCAGTAGTGTCAGAGAATGGTACTTGCCTATGGGATGGGTCTCAACTTGGGGCGGTTATTGGTTGGCCATTCCCTTAGTCTTTGCTCTATCCCCCATTCCTGCTTTTCTTGTAGGCAGGATAAATTTTGAGTCAAAGATTTTGTGGGTCAGTTGGTGTCGATCACTCCACTGGTGTTCCTGCCTGGCTACCAGAGGTGACTTCTTCAGGTTCCATATTCCTAATGTATCACAGCTTCATTGATTCTTGCATGCCTTCTTGATCTTAGGTCTTTGTCTTGTCTTGGAGATGACCTCTACCTCTTTACCCCTGTCATTTTCAGATTTCCATTTATTTTCATGTCCTTGTAGCCATCTCCCCTGTCCTTCCCCACACCTGATCCGGAACCCCCCCTCCCCGTCCCCCCCCCCCCCTCAGTTCCCTCCCTCCATCTGTCTCTTTCGACTCTTTTATTCCCACTTCTACCTGAGATTCAAGCTTCTTTGCTTGGACCTTCCTTCTTGTTTAGCTTCTTTGGGTCTGTGGAGTGTAACATGGTACTTGTGTTTTATGTCTAATATCCCTTTATAAGTGAGTATATACCATGCATATTTTTTTTGGGACTGGGTTTTCTCACTCAGGATGATGTTCTATCCATTTGTCTACAAAATTCATGATGTGTTCCTTTTAATAGCTGAATAGTGTTCCATTGTGTAGATGTAACACATTGTCTTTATCCATCCTTCAGGTAAGGAACATCAGGTTTTTTCAAGTTTCTGGCTATTACAAATAAAGCTTCTGTGAGCATAGTTGATCAAGTGTCTGTGGGATGTTGGAATGGGGTTTTTTAATTAAAGAATGAGTAAAGTAATTTGTGAAATTTACCTTCGAAAGCTCACTTTTATCAGTGAATTTTAATGGAGGAAAGGCTTATTCATAAATTAAGGGGGCATGAATTCCCGGAGTGGTGTTTCTTCATGATTGGATTTTACTCCTCTTTTCTAGATGTGTCATGCCATCAGATACATATGGGAAGTAGCAGTTATGAAAGGCTTATAATATGGAGCTGCTTTTATATAATGAAACAAAAGATAGAGGTCATCACAATTGGCCACATTGGTATCAGTCTGTGTCCTGGCCAGGTTTATGTCAATGTGACACAAGCTAGAATCTTCTATGAAAATAAGACTGGGCTGTAGGTAAGCCTGTAGGGCATTTTCTTAATTAGTGATCAACAATGTGAGGGGACCACTGTTGGTGCTACCGCCCTTGGGCTGGTGGTCCTCGGTTCTATAAGAAAGCAGGCTGAACATGTCATGGTGAACAAGGCAATAAGCAGCACCTCTCTTGGGTCTCTGGGTCAACTCCTGCCTTCAGCTTCCTACCCTGTTTTGAGTTCCTGTTTTGACTTCCTTCAGTAATGGACTACAATGTGGAAGTGTAATCCAAATAAACCCTTTCCTAATCAACTTGCTTTTTTGTCATATTATTTCATCGAAGCAATAAAAACCCTGAAACAAGTTGGGTATGGCCAGGTGTGTGTGTGTGTGTGTGTGTGTGTGTGTGTGTGTGTATGTGTGTGTGTGTGTAGGGGTGTGGGTGGTGTGTCGGGGAGGGGTGGGTGGATGTGTGTTTGTCATGCACAATGTCCTATTGCACTACTTAACTGAAATTTTTTCATTTTTTAGGCATTGTGTAGTTTGCCTGTTACGCCCTCTTGCTAGCCACTCTAGATTCCATCCTTCAATTTGAAGGGATTAAAAAAGGCAAACACACATTTTTCATATTCCAGCAGAAATTGGATGTTTACTCTGCTATGTGGAAGAAAAATCTTTGGCTGTCTTTTATAGGCATATCACAGACAATGCTAGATTCTGTGAAGTTTCCCAGAAGATAGAATTGTTTAAGATGTTTTTTAGTCATTTTCCTGTCCTTAGACTCTCACTGCTCATTTCCCCATGATGCTTCCTTAGCCTTGGAAAGGTGGTATAAGTATCCTCTTTAGAGCAAGGCACTTAATGTTACACATTCTCAGTACCTTAAGAAGCCAGGATTCTCTGCCTTTACTACCATCTACTGCAGTCATTTGTCTTTACAACTGAGTCAAAGTTCAGTGTGTATATATTTATTTATTAGTTAGAGTTCTAAAGAGAATAGAACCGGGCCTAAAGAGATGGCTCAGTGGTCAAGACCATACTGACTGTTCTTCTAAAGGAAGTTATTAGCCTTTACAGTACACTACATTTTCATTATCTATTCATTTGTACATGTACATCTAAACTGATTCTATTTCTTAGCCTTTGGGCATGGTGCTCATTGGACAACCAAATCTCAATTTAATAAAGATCCAGAAACTAGTCTTTGAGTTGGTAAAAATTATTAAAATTATCACTAAGTTATGATTGGAAAATGACCCTGAAGTATACCCAAGGCTTGAAGGAACATTCTCCTAGGAAACCAATCATAAGAGGGCACTTTCTCTTCCCCAGGCCAGAATTCTGATTTTATTGGAAAAGGTAACATTGTGGTCCACTGGATAGCAAGAGTTCACTGTATTATCTTGGCCAAAGCCAAACTCTGCATGAGACTTGCGTTATATGTGGCCAGTATTGTGAGTGTTCTATGAAGAGTACAGCCTTTTTAGTCTTAGGCTGAAGCACAGGAGCAACCAAGTAAACTCTTGGTATTTGGCAGGGCAAAACCACTAGTAAATTTCTTTTTGTGAATGTATCACTAATGGACAGTGCAAAAGCAAAAACAAGCTCCTGAAGAGTGTCATTTAAAAGACAAACAACAAAAACTTAGTCAAGACTAATAATAAACACAACGTCAGGCTTTGAGTATCAAGAATCTTTTATCTTAAACATAAAAATAAAATAATCACAGAAAGTTCTGCCGATAATTACATTGTTAACTATTACATAATATACATATAATATTACTGTATTGCAGTATGAGAGTTTACAGAAGATGTGTGATACTACTAAGAACTATAGCAAAATGTATTAGTTATGTACTATTTACTGGCTTCTTAAGATGGGAGTACCCTCTCCCACATTCCAGATTAGGGTCTATTGTCCCTTCTACCCTTTCTTGTTGGGAGCTCATTGTGTATTCTAGGATTTCATAAGATCCTCAGCTTTTCTACTGTCTTAGTCTTCCAGATACTAGGATTAGAGTTATAAGATGCCACACTGGCTTACATTAGCATCTTGAGTTTGCAAGCTATAGATGATAGTGTTTTGGTCATGTGCTTAATCTTATTTCAAACCAAGTGAATCTACCGTTAGCATCTCTATAGAATATTAACTTTGTCCACCCTTTATCTTTTTAACCCTATCAAATAGCTTATAGAGAAATGCATATTGGTAGAGTTTCAAAAATAAGGTCTCAGTGTATACTGCATAGATAGGTGGATTGGGTTGATCTTTATACTAATAGGGAAGATTTAATATTTATCTGCTAGTCAGACTGTTCTCCACATACGTTCTCTTTATAGCATTGGCTTTGTTTTTTTCTCTTATGTTTTAAAATTTTTTTATCACTTTAGATTCCTTAGGAAAAACTCAAAATACTGATTTTCATTCTGTCTTCTAATAAGTTGATTATAGAAAAATGTTGGGGCTAGAGACATGCCTTAGCGGTTAAGAACACTGACTGCTCTTCCGAAGGTCCTGAGTTCAAATCCCAGCAACCACATGGTGGCTCACAACCATCTGTAATGAGATCTGACGCCCTCTTCTGGTGTGTCTGAAGACAGCTACAGTGTACTTATATATGATAAATAAATAAATCTTTTAAAAACAAAGAAAAAGAAAAATGTTATTTTCTCAACTATAATATGTATTTCAGGTGCCCCTTTATGACTCTGTTGGGTTTTTTTTGTTGTTGTTTTAAAGTCTTAGAATAAAAGTATTTAGCATGATTAGGAGCATAAAATCCTGAATGTTACTCTTTGAACTTTTTATTTCTTCCTATATATGTCTCAGCATATAAATTTGCTTTAAGAATAGATTTACATAATTGTACTTACTGAGGAAAAAAGTAACATTTTTTTTATTATTAGTGCTAGTAGTCCTAGCTACATTTTTATTATATGAACTAATAAATTATATTTAGTAAAATATTTCCTTATAGTTATTTAAATGGGGCAAACTCTGATAACCATAATACTTAACTGTTTTCATTGACAGGAAAAGTATATGTAATATCTGTAGACAGAAGGGTTGATTTTTGACAGAAACAAATATCTATATACTAAAATTTCATTTTTTATTTTACTTCATATAAGAAAATTCAGGGATCCTCTTGGCAGAAAGACATTTCTTGGCTTCTTGTTGAATCCAGATATAACTACTGAACACATGTTTCCTAAATCTTTTTAGCTGAAATACTATGTGCCATTTCCAAATGTGACTTAGAAAACTTTCCTATGAAGATTTAGAAATGATTTTCTTTTTAAGTGGCCCTTCAGTTTAGGTTCTAGAAGAATTGTGTGTCTATAATTTTCTGTATAAAAATTTAGAACAGTGTAATCAGAATTGTTGTGGGTAGTTTTTTTCTATCTTAGAAATAAAGATAGAAAGTTTATGGTGTTCTTTTTTGTATTCTGTTTATATTCTGTAATATTCAGTTTTATGATTGTATATCAACAAGGTCATATTTATTGGTAATGTTATTTTTGTTTTTATCCTTAATACTTTTTAGGTTTTTCTGCTTTTATCAAATTGGAAAAAGACACGTGTTAAAGAAACCACAGCCCATTGTGATTTTCCTTATTTCTTTCTAAATCAACTTTCGTTTTCTATTTTGAGGCTCTTGTTATTTGGTATGTACAAGTTTAGGATTCTTATAGTTTTCTAATGAATGTATTCTTTTGTAATCTGTGTTTGGTAATGTCTTCATTTCTGTCCTGCCAGATATTAATATAGACATATTAAATTTCTGGTCAGTTTTTCACAACATATCCTTTATTTTTATGCCTTTATTACAGCTTATTTTTACTAACTCAAATGCCTTTCTTGTGTATACTTTGTAGTTGGTTAATTTTGTAAATTTTTGTCAATGTTCTTGTTAATCATAAAATATCAATAATCATATCAGCTATTGGGCTCAAAGTGAAGTAATAGAAAGATTAAGCTGAAATTTGCAGACTCTTATAGAAGATGAAAAATTTTGAAACAGGAGTCAAGCTGGCCTTGAACTTCATTTCTAGCTCAGATTGTCCTTGAAATTTTAGTTCTCTTGCCTCAGCCTCATCAGTGGCTGAATTACAGATAGACACCATCATGATTGTCATAAAAGACAGGCATGTTTTCTTGTATTAGTAATTTGTTTATTCACTTTACATCCTAATATTAGCCTCCTCTCTCCTCCCAGTTCTCCTTCACACAGATCCTTTTCCCATTCCATTGTCTCCTCCTTTGAGAATGGAGAGTACTCTTCTAGGTCTTCCCCTTCCCCCAACCCTGTCACCTCAGTCCCTGAAGGACTATGTGCATTCTCTCCCATTGAGTCCAGACAAAGCAGTCCATTTAGGGGAATGGAATCTACAAATAGTCAGGCAACAGAATGAGGGACGGTCCCCTCTTCTGACCAAGCTGCTCATCTGCTACATATGTGCAGGGGTCCTAGGTCCAGCCTATGCTTGCTCTTTGGGTGGTGTTTCAGTTTCTGGGAATCTCCAAGGATCCAGGTTAGTTGACTTTGTTGATCTTTTTGTGGAGTCCCTGTACTCTTCTGTTCCCACAGTCCTTTTCTCAACATTTCCATAACATTCCCTGAGCTCCATTTAAATTTTGGCTGTGGGTCTCTGCATCTTTTTTTGATTGGCTGCTGGGTAGAGTCTCTCAGAGGACAGTTATAAGAGGCCCCAGTATCATTAAGGGTGTCTGGGATTGGCTGTTACCCATAGGTTGAGTCTCAATTTGCAGCAGTTGAAGTTGGCCATTTCCTGTATCTCTGCTCTGTCTTTGTCTCTGCACATCTTATAAGCAGTGCACATTTTGTATCAATGGTTTTGTGGATGGGTTGATTTCCTCATCCCTCCCCTGGGAGTCTTGTCTGGCTACTGGAAATGGCCACTTCAGGATTCATATCCCCCACTGCTATGAGTCTTGGCTAGAGTTGCCCCCAGACCCTCTGGTTCCTCCCCTCAGTTCTGTCCCTCCATTCTCCTCCAATATGTATTTTCTTTTCCCTTCTTAGAGAGGTATAACCAGTCTCCCTTGGGCCCTCCTTTTTACTTCTTCGAGTCTGTTGATTATAGCATAGTTATCCTATACTTTACAGCTAATATCCACTTATATGTGAGTATGTACCATGCATGTCTTCACTCGGTATGATATTCTCTATTCTCAAGCTCCATCCATTTGACTGCAAAATTCATTATGTCCCTGTTCTTAATAGCTGAGTAGTATTCCATTGTGTAAATTAACCACTCTTTCTTTATCCATTCTTTAGTTGAGGGACATCTTGTTTTGTTTCCAGTGTCTGACTTTTATGAATAAAGCTGCTGTGAACATAGTTTGGCAAGTATCCTTGTGGGATGTTGAGGCATCTTTTGGGTATGTGCCTAGGAGTGGAATTGTTAGGTATTGAGGTACAACTGTTGCCAATTTTCTAAGAAACCACCAAATTTCCATACTGGTGTTCAAGTTGCATTCCCACCAGCAATGGAAGACAATTCCTCTAGTTCCAGATCCTCCCCAAAATATGCTGTCTGCCACTTGAGTTTTTTTTTTTTGTCTGTTTGTTTGTTTGTTTGTTTGTTTTCGAGTCAGGGTTTCCCTGTATAGCCCTGGCTGTCCTAGAACTCACTCTGTAGACCAGGCTGGCCTCGAACTCAGAAATCTGCCTGCCTCTGCCTCCCAAGTGCTGGGATTAAAGGTGTGCGCCACCACCCCTGGCTTGAGTTTTTTGATCTTAGACATTCTAATGGGTGTAAGGTGGACTCTGATAGTTTTTATTTGCATTTCTCTGATGACTAAGGATGTTGAACATTTAAGTGCTTCTTCTCAGCCATTTGAGATTCCTCTGAGAATTCTCTTGTTTAGATCTGTACCCTTTTTTGATTGGGTCCTTTAATTTGTTGGGTCCTAACTTCTTGAGCTCTCTCTATATAATTTTGGTTATTAGCCTCCTGTCATATGTAGGATTGGTAAAGATCTTTTTCTAATCTGTAGGCTGTTGTTTTGTCCTAATTACGGTGTCTTTTGGCTTACAAAAGCTGTTCAGTTGATGAGAACCCATTAATTAATTGCTGATATTAGAGTCTGAACCATTGGTGTTCTGTTCACGAAGTTGTCTCCTGTACTGATGAGTTGAAGGCTATTTCCCACTTTCTCTTACATTAGATTTAGTGTGTCTTGTTTTATGTTGAGGTGTTTGATCCCTTGGACTTTTGTTCAGGGTGATAAATACGGAGATCAGGGGATCACCCAGCTCACCTCAGTCGGTTGTGCACTGGATGGACCTGACTGGGAAGGAATTTAGGTAGGGCAGGTTGCTCTTGGTACTCTGCAGGCCTGTATGGAAATAGGATAGTCTTGGTATCCTGCAAGGCTCCTCCAGATGGAAAGGTGATTCTCACTGCTAGAAAATGAGATCAGGGGACTATGCACAACTCACCTCTGCTGGCTGTCACGGTTGTTATGTTTTTGAGTATTCATGAGAATACTATATATAAGAGAGTAAATATTTGGAGAGATTTTTTTCTTAAGCTAATTGTTTTCCAGAGAATAAGTGCTCATGTACAACCCTAACAATATTTCTTGTGTATTCCGAGTTCATAGTGTTGATGATATCTTTCATGTCTCTTAAGTTTAGGTAAAAAAGTAGCAGAAGACTGAATTTGGTGGTAGGCCGAGTGCTGGCTGTGTCGAAGTGGGTTTTGGTGAATCATTCGGAGAAAAGACTGTAGCTTGGCTACTTTGACAGTGCTTATTTCCATAATGCTACATTTTCTACTCATTTTATTTCACCCTGTAGAGAGGAGCCCAGCTGCTAACTGTAATGTTGTATCAAGGTTAATTCAATTAGAAGTGTTGAATTAAGTGGTGTAAAAGTCCATTCACTTATAAAATCCTCTCACCAACTGAAGGAACTTTATTTGTAGTTAGTGAATTATTTTGCTGTTGTCTCAAAGACAACATTTTAGAAAATAGAACTATGTAAAGTAAGTTTCTCCAGTGAATTATCCTATACTTTTAAAACTATAGTTTTAATACTGTATGTCTTAAATATATATATATATATATATATATATGTATATGTATATATATATATTCATCTAATCCTAAGGCATCTTTCACGTGACAACTTCACACTTCTCAGAAATACTACACATGTAGTCATCTGTAACTTTTTGTTCCTTATTTGAATGGTATTCAGTTGAATCTGAAAAATGTCCTTCTTTTGAAATAATTTATTCCATCTGGCTAATGTTGGGTCATACTGCTACCATTGGAAATTCTTTAAAAATTTTATAATTTGTCAACTAAAAAATATTGAGTGTGCAAAAAATAGTTACTCTCAGGAAAAAGCCCCAAACTAGTTGTCTAAAACCAAATGGTCAGCCATAAACTCATATATACAGACATGACATTACATGGTTTGAACAGGAGATTACATTTATATATTTAGGAATATGTATACACACATATACATAAGCAACAACAATTTAAAAAAGAGACCATGAATTTGGTAGGGTACAGTATGCATGGCGAATTTCAGTCAGAGCGCTGAAAGGAAAGGGAAAAGCAACATAATTACATTTTAATTTCAGTTCTATTAAACTCTATCTCTTAAACTGAAAATCTCCCTATAAGATTTGACAAAAGCAGAAAAGTGGTTTCTTCTTTGAATTTACTTTACTCATCTTATTCACAGGTTATAAATTATACATGTTCTTTCATTTAAACTTTTCTTTTTTATTTCATGTTCTTTCATTTGCTCCCCCATATGTACGTTCTGTCTGCATAAGACTTTTCCTCTTTCCTATACATTTTCAAAAGTTTGGTTGTAAGATATCTTACATGGATACATACTTTTGTTCTTCCCCTTCATTCATTTCTTTTGTTCTCTACCATTGCTTTTCTCTTTATATCTATTATTCATCCAGTTATCTGGTAATGTTTTAAAATTTAGAAAGGGTTACTCCTCTTTGGGGTTTTGTTACTTAGAACCCTGTCACACTCTATACATCTTTGAGCCTTATTTTTTTAGTTTATTTTTGGAGAATAGGTTGTCACTTTGCAGCTCTGGCTGTCCTGGGACATGCTCTGTAGACCAGGCTGGCCTTGAACTCACAGAGATGCTCCTTCGCCTGCCTCCCAAGTGCTGGGTTTTAAACATCTGGCTTCTCTGAGCTTTTCAGTAACATAATTTCATTTATTTCTAGATAATTTTACCTATTATTTAAGCATGTTTTATTTATAAAGCCATTTTTTTCTAAGATTTAATTATCTTCTTTGTGATAGCCTAAGTTTTCTGTGTCTGGTACTTTTTGGTTATCCATCTATTATTTCTGATATATTTTCTATTCAGTAGGTTTCTAGTAAGTTTTTATATTTGCACTACAAGGTTCAGTGCTCCAGTCTTCCTTGTGTGTGACTTGTAATAACATAAATTGATTCTGTCATTTTTCAGGACTAAAAGTAATGCAGTGTTCCTTCACAGTTTGTAGGCCACTGTAGATATGATGTTTTCTGCTTCATTTTATTTATTATCTATAGCATAAAGCATTTTTGCTTAGACTCTTATCTATATCTTAGAAGCAGTACAGCTTTCCACTTCTAGTTTTCGCCATCTTTATCACACAGTGCCTGCCACATGAAGTAGAGCTGAATAGTCAACATATCCACTCTGTTGTTTTTCAGCCTGTTTTATAATCATAATCTTTGTTTACTTTTAAAGCAAAACTTCTTTGGTGTCAACATGGTGCTCTTGGATAATTTTAAGTACTAAATATCTTCTCTTCAGTTGAAAGAAGACAGTTCTCAGTAGAGTCATCAAAGGAAAAACATGAACAACCATATGGTTTTAAGTCACAGAATTGAAAATACTTAGTATTTGTATTGACATTAAGACTCTAGAAATCAGATATTCCTAAATCTCACTTATTTTGGGTAGAATAAAATGTACTATATTTGCATTGTGTTTCTTCTTTTGGTTTGCATAAGCTGGTCATACTCTGTGATGGTTGCTTTTAATTGTCCACTTGACACATTCTAGGATTATCTTGGAAAGGAATCTAAATGTGGAATTGTTTGCATCAGGTTAGTCTTAGGCATGGCTGTGAGAGATTTTCACAATTGAGTTCTGAAGATCTATCCTAAATGCTGGCTGCACCATTTAATGGACCAAGCCCTAGACTGACTCCAGAGTCTTGAGAGGACAAGTTGAGCAGTGCAAACATGTGTTAATTTCTTGCTTTCTGTATTTGACAGTGGATGTTATGTGAGCAGGTGGCTCAGAGTCCTACTGCTTTGTTTTCCCTGTGATGATGTACTGAAACAGTATTGTGAGCCAATAGCCTGCTCTTCTTAGTTCAGGGCATTTTTATCACATCAATAGAAAAGAAATTAGGTAATTTCGACATGTTTATTTTGTATATTAACAACTTTACTGGTTATGTTGGAAACAGAACAAAGATATGAACATGAACAAGTATATGCAGTTATGTTCATAAGAATCACTTTTGTTTGTAATACCACTTATAGAAACAACATTAATGTGTGTACACTACAGTTTTTCTGGAAGGATGATACATATATGAATTTTAAAATTTACTCATCTCACATTAATTTCTGATTATAAACATCACCATAATAGTTTGGGGCTGGAGAGGATTACATACAGGAAGGTAGGTTGAGAAGTTATTTCAATTCTGGAAATGTTTTATTTCCTCATCTGATTATGATTATACATCTGTGGAGTCATAACATTTTATCAATACATAATTAAATTTTATGTGTTTCACTGCATATAAATATATTTTGGTATAGAAATTTTTAAAAAATTGATTTTATACATTTCCATTAAAACAATACAACTACTTCGACTCAGTAAAATCCCAAACATTAGATTGCCATTAGGATGTTAATTTTTTTTCAAATATTAGGAAAACACAAAACTTATTAAGCTAATTCTAAATATTTAAAAGCAATTCAGGGCTTTTTTAGTCACCCATTAGTTTCCTAACTTGCTAATTTTATGAAGTTACTTTGTATGTGAATTTTCAGTTATCCTGTCATTGTATTTTGTTGAATCACTTTAGTCGAGTTTGGTTCTCTTTTTTTAATGGAGTTTTTAATTTTCACATGTATCACATATTATACTTTTTTAAATGTGTCACCATCCTTTATTACCCTCACATATCTGATCCTTATCATCTCACTTTTTTTCTCCCCTGTTCTCTCTTCTTGTTGCTCCCTTTCTGTTGATCCGGAGTTCATTTAATTAGTATTACTCAACAGAATTAAACATGAGCAAGATATATGAAGGTGCACACTGAAGAACGTTAAATTTGGTGTTTTAACTTTCTGCTGTTCCTTACCAGTGTGCCACTAATGTTTGCATTTAATGCAGACATAACGGCTATATTGAATGGGTGCCTTCCTCTGGTTGTTTTAAGTATTTTAACAGAAAGACCATGTACTACGTTTTGTCTTTATTAAAGAATAATTCATACAAGCTCAGTTGTATAGAAACATTTGTTTTAGATATTGGTATCATGTTTATTAGATGCCTTTTGAGAGCTAGTAGTATAGCAATTTTCTTAAAATTTTGATTCAATATTTGATTTACAAATACTGAGCCATTGTTTCATTACTCAAAAAATGGTGTTTGTTAAACTTGGTGTGCATTTTTTTGTGTATACTAACTACTAGTGGATTAAGTTTGCTAAACTTAGTAATCTCTTATCTATGTATAAGTGAATTTTAATTTTATACGTTTAACAGTTATATTTGTCTAATAGTAATCTTTGTGGGATTTTAAGGCTAGTCATGTCTTTTGCTCTATTGAGATCTAGTAACGAAACTCTTATTAGCCTTATAAATAGAGAAGTCTGCTTTTATTTGACAACAGAACAATAGTTTCAGGTAAGTGATTGTTTTATTTAATTAATTTCACATACACACAAACTTTTTTAAAGATCTGTTCAATGTGATGTTAAATTTTCTAAAATCATTTTTGTGTGTTTTTTTTTTTTCCTATAGTCCGTGGTGGATGACTGGATTGAATCCTATAAACAAGACAGGGACATCGCACTTCTGGATTTAATCAACTTTTTTATCCAGTGTTCAGGATGTCGAGGTACACAGTTGTGAAATAAATGCTGTTTATTGAACTTGTCAGTTCAGCAGTGTAACATCATGCACCACTAGTCAGAGAATGTTTTCATCATTTTTGGCAGAGCAAATGGTCTGTGTTTTAAGGATGCTTACTCCTTTCCTCATCAGTGTTACCTGTCCAAATAGCAATACGTTTCTTGTATTTCTTTCAAAATTGTCAAGAAAAACTAAAATTTGCATTGTTTCTGATTTGCTTTTTTTTTCCTCACAAATTTTCTGTTCTAGTTGTCAATTTTTCATCTATCCTCATAGCTGTTAACAACATTTTTGACAAAATGAATGTTGTGGTTATTCTTGTCAGCTTCATCTAATTTAGAACCATTTTGGAAACATACCTCTGGGTATTTCTGTGAGGACATTTCTATAAAGATGTAGCTGAAGAGAGTAGATCCACCATTAATGTGGGTGACTTCATCGTACTGGGGCACCACTTTCAGCAAAAGGAGGACAAAAACTTGAGTACACGCAATCATTTCTTTCCTTCCTCACTATAGCTTATACTTTTATTTCTTTATTTCTGGACATTTACTATTTTATTGAAATGAAAATTATTATAGGCATTTCAAAACATACTAATACATATTCATTGAAGTTGGGAAGCTTGTTTTCTGGTTCTGTCCATTTGGTGTTATGCATGCCCTTTGTACCCTGATAGGCAACTTCTTCCTAGATTTGAAAATTATTCTTGGGACTGGAGAAATGGCTCGGTGGATAAGAGCACTGACTGCTCTTCCAGAGGCCAAGAGTTCAAATTCCAGCACCCACATGGTGGCTCACAACCATCTGTAATGAGATCTGGTGTGTCTGAAGACAGCTAAAGTGTACTTATATGTTATAAATAAATAAATCTTTAAAAAAAAGAAAAAAAAAAGTATTCTTTTGCGATTTTATTGAAAATATTCTTATGCCTTTGACTAGTTTTCTTCTCTTAGATACCTATGATTTCTAGGTTTATCTTTTATAGTGTACCAGAGTTCCTCATGTTCCTTTCATGGTTTTTCTTAGACTTTATGGAATCTTCTAATTTGTTTTTAAGACCTGATAATGTCTCTTTCACATGATCCAATCTGTTGGCGAGAAGGTCCTTTGAAGTTTGTTTCACTTTCTAAGTTTGTGGTTTTATGTTTTTTTTAAGGTTGGCTGTTCTTTAGAGATTCTTTTTTCAAATTCTATTTTCATATCTTGATTATTTTTCATTAATTTATTCAGTTGTTGTTTTGTGGTCTTCATTTTAACATTTATTCATATTCTCTTTGAGTACCTATTTTTGAAGTTTTGAAGTTATTGTCATTTATTTAAAATTGAAAATAGATTAAAAAACAGACTTTGTTTGTTTGCTTATTGTATATGAGTACACTGTCGCTGTCTTCATACACTCCAGAAGCTTATCGGATCCCATTACAGATGGTTGTAAGCCACCATGTGGTTGCTGGAAATTGAACTCAGAACCTCTAGAAGAGCAATCATCTTAAATGCTGAGCCATCTCTCCAACCTGAAAATATGGTTTTTAATATAATATATTCTGGTCGCAGTTTTCCATCCACCAAAATCCACACTTTCTTTGTGGATTAGTATATAAGCAGATATCTAAAATAATAATAATAATAATAATAATAATAATAATAATAATAAATAAAAACAAATCAGGGTAGGACAAAACAAAAAATAATGTGGTTGATAGTATTGTGTGTTATGAAATCGTTGTTTTATGTGTTAGCAAAGTTGGTTTTGTCAGGGAGTATTATACTGGGGGTGCAAATTTCTTGAAGTAAACAAATTGTTTTGGTTATTTGTGTTTCGTATTCTTGTCATAGGACCTAGGCATCTGGAGATACATTATCTGTAGAGTTCCTTGGTATGTCTATTTGGTCTCACCTTTGGATTTTTTTTTTTTTTTGAATTACTTCATTTGGTCAGATTGTGGATCAGGTACCTGATGTTGTGGAATCAGTTTGGGGGCCACTCTTGATAGTGAAATATGGTCTCTGAAGTGTTCCCAGCTCAGCGATCAAAAGATTTGATTTCTTAGCCCAGGAGCAAACCTTTCTGTTTGTGTAATAGATTGTTCTGCTAATGTTCAGAATCCCTTGGAGGGCTGTCCAGGTTATACAGGTTGTCCTTTGGAGGCAGCAGGGGGTCACAGTTGAAATTGGCAGTGTAAGTGGAATGTCATGCCTTTCTCAGGTGAAGGTGGGTGTTATGCTGAAGGATGCATGTCTGTGCTGGAGGTCTTGGTTTATGGTGTGACCAACTGTCACAGGGGCATCCTGCCTGTCAAGCTGAGAATAGCGTAATTCAGTTCTCTAGTTTACTCCCATGACTGAACTTAAGTTTTTATTACTCACTACAAGTCCTTCTTATCATGAGATAAATAGTGGTAATATTTTTATTCTATGCTGTTTTGCTGTTCTCTCCTCCCTGGTGCAGTTAGGAGTCCTAACTCCTTCCCACAGAAGGGACTTCAGAGGGCACTTTGAGATAAACGTGTTTGGGTCTAAAATGATGAGAATGGGTAGGAGAACCCACTAACAGAGCCTACTTCTTTTTTTTTTTTTAATTTTTTTTGCTTTCATAATATTTTTTTATTAGATGTTTTCTTCTTTACAATATGTCCTTTCCCAGGTTCCCATCCAAAAAATAAAATAAAATAAAATAAAATAAGAAAATGAAATTAAAAAAAAACCCAAACTAAAACAATCTCCTGTTCCCTCCTCTCTCCCCCTGCTCACCATCCCACCGTCTCCTGCTTACTGGTCCTGGCATTCCCCTACACTGGGGCATAGAACCTTCACAGGGCCAAGGGCCTCTCCTCCCATTGATGACTGGCTTGGCCATCCTCTGCTATACGCATGCTGCTGGAGCCATGAGTTCCCCACATGTGTATTCTTTCTTTGGAATTTTAGTCCCTGGGAGCTCTGAGGGTACTAGTTAGTTCATATTGTTGTTCGTCCTAAGGGGCTGCAAACCCTTCAGCTCCTTGGGTCCTTTCTCTAGCTCCTTCATTGGATGGCTGTGTGCCTCTACTTCTGTATTAGTTGGGTACTGGCAGAGCCTCTCGGGAGACAGCTATCTCAGGCTCCTGTCATCCAGCACTTGTTGGCATCCACAGTAGTGTCTAGATTTGATGATTGAATATGGGAAGGATTCCCAGGTGGAGCAGTCTTTGAATTGTGCTTCCTTTATTCTCTGCAGAGCCTACTTCTTAGTGATCTAAAATAATAGATGACAGTTTACTAATATAATGTATAACCATCTTCATTCTTACCAAGGAAGGAATATATTCATATTTTAACTAGGAATGTTACAAAGAATAGACTGCCATCTAGAGACAGACACATCAGTGAAGGTAAAATCACAACTTTAAAGCTATTCTAAAAATTACACATTTTATAAAATATCTTCATAATAATTTTTTATTTTTACCCCGTTATTGCACACATAACCCACGTAATTTACATGCATTCCAACCTACTTAAAAAATTTTGTTGCAAATATCTGTTAGAAAGCAACCAGAATATGTCTCTTTTTCTCTACATTTCCCCAGGCTTCCCTTCTTAGTTCATTAGAAAGATGCTCAAAGTCATTGCCTTACTAGATAATCAGTCCTGCATTTATTGTATGTTGCTTATTTCTTTAGTGACTTCCTTCCAGTTTTAGTAGTCTTAGTACTCCTTTGCTCTTTTCAAGGTTTCCTCTACCAAATTCATTGATATCTTTGGCAGTCTTTCCCTGTTTTATTTTAATTTACAGCTTATGTAAGCCTAGATAGAGCAAACATGAAAGAGAGACCACCAAAAGTTTGTCCTAGCATTTGACTGCAGTATACCTTCAACACCATAATGGCAGATACTTATTAAGAATCTGTGACTGTAATCTTTGAAATAAGGGGCTGGTTCATACACAAAACACTTGAAAGACCTTTACTATTTAGAATGCTTCTTTCTAGTGTATTAGGTAGTGGTAGTATATTTCATCACACATAAGTTTCAGTACTGCTGAATATGTAGTGTTATGTCGTTAAAAACTTGAAACTTAAAATGTTATTTGCAATATTGTTATAGTATCATGTAGCAAGAATTTACATGTCTCTACTTTCCTGTCTTTAATTTTTTAATGTAATGGTCACATTTATACACTTTTATTTTAGTTGGAAATTTACAAAGGGTCAGGTCTCTACTAGTATAGAACTTAGGGGAAGTGAAGCTCAAAATGGACAAGAAGCATCAAAGAATGCAATTCTACTTCTGGACAGTATATGAGGTTCTACATACAGAGGTGACACAGTTGTGGTTCTTTAGCCCATAATATGATTTACATGCAGAGATATGTGAATTTACTTGTTCCCATGTTTCTTCTGATTACTTCATTCCATTCTCTTTCTGGTAAATACAAGGTATTCTGGATAAGGATATTTAGTGCTGTTGAGCCTAATCATCTCTACTTTAGGTTGAAGACTAGGTATGATTGGTTAGGTAACTGCTGCAATAATATTTTTGGTTCTAAGAGAAAAAAAAAAAAGCAGGTTCCAATTTTCCAAACACTGTTTTAACCTGGAAACACAAGTATGTAGAAGTCCAGGTTCCGTTAGAGTTCTAAGGAGTTTCTAGAGTTCTACCAAAACCGACAACCCAAGAAAACGTCCTGTCACTTCATGGACTTCGGGTTAAGAGCCGTGGTAAAAGTAGGCTAAGTATTGACTCCACTTTCTATGAACTATAAACGTAATGTAAAAGATTTAACTTGTTATCTTCCTGAATATGTTTTTCTCATCCCTGTTTTGTTTCTTATATGAATGTCTTTTTAAACTTCAATGTGCCATGCATTCTCCAGGTTCTAGAATTTAAAGCATTGAGCAGAGCATTGGATCTTCTCTACAGTAGCCCTATTACTGCCTTCAAAGTTAGATATCACAACCAATCTAGTCATTTAGTCGAGTAATAAAGTGAAACAGCTCTCAAGATGAAGTACAAATGGCATACATAAACATAAAAACAAATTTCAGTATGGCTATTCCTCAGGGAAATGCAAATGAAGCATGCATTGAGATTCTGTCTTCTTCCAGAATGTCAGTAATCAAGAAAACACATAATAACTACTGACAAGGAAATGGACAAAAGGGAATTCTTGAGTTACAAATCCTCTTGAGAATGCAAAGTAATCTAGACACTATGGAAATCAAGGTCCTCAAAAAATAAATATATAAAGGTAGATGATCAAACTTATGACCAAACTGCTCCTTCTAGACATTACCCAAAGATGTACACACCACACAGGTGCTAGCATACCAATGCTTACTGCGGTGCTGTTCACTGTTGCTAAGTTGTGGTGCTAGACCAGGAGTTCAGCACCAGAGAGATGGATAAGGAAAATGTGGTTTATGTATTCAGCAGGACTTTGTTTTATAGTTATAAAAAGAATGAAGTCATTTTATTTGTAGGAAAATTGAATCAACTCTTAACAAAAAGTTCGTTAACTAAAAAGTTATTTGAGTTTCATAGAGACTATGTACATTTTGCTGTGCATCATGCTAATAAAAAAATGAAGCTGAAAAACTATATTATTTCAAAGATTTTGCTACCAAAATATATTCCAACCAAATGTAATGTTACAGGGTTTGTTTGTTTGTTTGTTTGTTTGTTTTCCGAGGCAGGTTTTCTCTGTATAGCCCTGGCTGTCCTGGAACTCACCTGCCTCTGCCTCCCAAGTGCTGAAATTAAAGGCAGGCACCACCACTGCCTGGTGTTAGAGGATTTTTACTCTGTTGAGATTATTTATATGACCACTAACCTTTATACATAATGATAACTATCAAAGGATATGTTTCAGTGCTGTAGTTTTTAGGTTAGAATTTTTTTTTATAAATTTATCTTCGCATGATAGTAAAAAAAACCCATAAAACTTTCATTCTGGTAAATTCGTCTTGGGCTTTTATACTGCTACCTTTCAATTAATGCAAATTAATAAAGGCTCCACAAGTGCATTTTAAGATGTTGTGTTACTTTTACACTTTCCTTGCTGTAACTAACTCCTATTAGAAATGGAAGTCAGGATAATTTACTTTTGTTCATGGTCATTGCTTTGGATCAGGGTTGGCTACTACTTCTTTGATCCCAAGAAAATACAGAATATAATGTCAGCTGACAATTGTAGCAAAGGCTGCTTAGTTTATAGTAGCCAGAAAGTAGGTAGGAGTGTTAACAGAAAGGGTCCAGAGCAAGATATAATTTCAAGGTTAACCTCCTTAGTTATGTCTTCCTCCAGGTAACTACCACTTGTTAGAATTTTCAAGATGTCTAAAAAGCTAGCCCCTCAAGCTGGGGATCAAGGTTTCATCAGGGACCTGTGAGGGACATTGCATATTCAAATTATAACCTTCTACCCTTCTCCCTATATGTTGATTTCATAATGCAAAAGTAGTCCATTTCTTACTTCTACCCTTCTCCCTATGTGTTGATTTCATAATGCAAAAGTAGTCCATTTCTTACGAGTCACTGTGGTGTTACCAGTTCTATTTTTATTCGTATACTCAAGTCCAGTGTCTTTCTTCTTAGTGCCCTTAATATCAGAAAGAAATTTGTGTTCATACAACATAGTGGCATAGAGGAAACAGTTCTATTCCAAAAGATAGGTATAGGAGGTAGGTGGGACTAAAAGTAAGACTGAAACCCAACTGGGCAGATCCATATTTGACATCTAGGCATCGGGGCATAACATGAGGTCCATTTGCCTGGGGAAAGTCCACCCCTTCAGCCTTGCATTTCTGCAGTTTGTAGTTTCTTTCCATTCTTTCCCCTTTCTCCTCTCTTCCCCTCTTCTTTCTTCCCCTTCCCTTTCCTCTGCCCTACCTGGAGTCTTTCCTCTCTCCTTGTTTATCTCCTCTCCTTTCTCCTGCCCCTCTCCACCTCTCTTTCTGACTGAACTTTATCTGCTGTTTTTCAAGACCAAAATTCCATATCTTGTTGGTTTTTAAGTTTTGGAGGTCTTCAACTTCTGTTTCCTAGCTTCATACATTCCTTCTTAGGTGCTGCATGCAGAAATTTGAAACTTGTCATAAATTGTCCAACTTTCCTGGCTTGTCTTTGAAATATGCGTGGTTGTGTCTGTGTTACTACAGTCTTCCTTTCTGTATCTTTTATCCCCCGCCCCGCCCCCCAACCCAACCCATTTCCTGTCTCCCATGCACTCTGGCTGGTTGGCTAGCTGCCTGTCTGCCTGCCTGCCTTCCCTTGTTGTTGTTGTTGTTGTTTTTGAGACAGGGTTTCTCTGTGTAGCCCTGGATGTCCTGGAACTCACTCTGTAGACCAAGCTGGCCTCAAACTCAGAAATTGGCCTTTTTGTTTGTTTGTTTCTCATTTCGGATGGTTGTGAGCCACCATGTGGTTGCTGGGATCTGAACTCATGACCTCCAGAAGAGCAATCAGTGCTCTTAACCGATGAGCCATCTCACCAGCTCTCTGTATCTTTTAAAAAGCAGCACCATGATCATTGTCATCCTGCAGTGTGAGCCATAGCCTGGCTTAGACTCTAGCTACAACAGCTTCTTGAATGCCTGAGCAACCTAATTTAGTAAAATTATCTTGAGGAAACAACTTCCTAGGTACATCTTTGTGAGCAGTGATTCCTGGCACTATTTGCATCATTCTTGAATTTACCCCATGTGAGAACTATCATATTGTTGAAATGCTTTCAAGGTTTCCTAATGCTCAGGTGCTGAGAGCTTCTGTCTAAACGTTCAATTGGCATCATTAAAGCAAATTTACAGGTTTCTTTTTCCCATGATCAAAGTTTCCCATGATATTTCTAGGGTTTTTTTTTCCCCCTCTTATCTCTATTTCATCAGCTAGTAAGTACCTGAATTTGGGCTTCAACTTTTCTACATCAAATCAATTATTTTGACATCTTTAAATTTATCCTTCCATAAAATTTCATGTCATTGACAAAACAAAACAGTGTCTTCTTCTCCCCCCATCCCCATCATAACATGATTGATATCTGGTCAATTCCCAAATACAGTCTTGCTTCCTCATGAGCACAGTTTTCTCCACAGCTTACTCCCGTTTCTGCTCAAAACTTCCACGTTGTATTTCTTACATTTTAGGCCTCTAGCCTGAGACCCCACAAACATGTTCCAAAAGGTTCTGAACTCAGTGATGAGGTTTTGTTACAGTCATAACCCTTCATTCTAATTTTCTAGGTTGGTCAATTTTCATTATAGGCAGGAAAAATTTACATTGACTTACAACTTCAGAATTTTCTGTTCATGGTCATTTCTCTCTGTTACTCTTCAGTAAGGCATTGAATTTTATAGGCATTGAATCATATAGAAATATATGATATAGACTATTCATTTCATGGCATTAAAGAAGCATATAATTTATAAGAATTTGCTTAATCTTTTAAAGAAATATAAGTGGAGACAGTAGTAGCACTAAACAGAGAGCTCAATGGATCCAGGATCAATCACTTTTTTTCAATTTTATTTTATTAATCATTTTATTTGTTAACATTTCAAATGATATCACCCTGCCCAGTTACTCCTCCACCAACCCTCAATCCCATCCTCCCTCTCTCCCCTCCCTTTTTCTGTCTATGAGGGTGCTCCTCCACCTATTAACTCACTCCCACCTAACCCTTCTAGCAACTCTCTACACTGGGGCATCCAGTCTCCACAGGACCAAAGACTTCTCCTCCCAGTGATGTCAGATAAGCCCATCCTCTGCTACATTTTCATCTGGAGTCCTGGCTCCTTCCATGTTTACTCTTTGGTTCTTGGTTTAGTCCTTTGGAACTCTGTGTGGTCCTGTTAGCTGATATTGTTCTTTTTGTGGGGTTTCAATCTCTTTCAGCTCCTTCAGTCCTTCAGTCCTTCAGTCCTTCAGTCCTTCAGTCCTTCAGTCCTTCTATTGTGGTCTCCTGGCTCAGTCTGATGATTGGCTGTCAGTATATGCATCTGTATTTGTCAAGTGGCTCCTGTTGGCAAGCACTTCTTGGCATCCGCAATAATGGGGATTGAGGGTGGTGCCTGCAGATGGGATAGATTCCTAGGTATGATTGTCTCTGGATGGCCTATCCTTCAATCTCTGTTTCATTTTTTTCTCCCTGTCTTTCCTTTGGACAGGAACATTTCTGGGTTAAAAATTTTGAGATGCATGGGTGGCCCATCCCTCAACTGAGGGCTGTGCCTATCTACTGGGGGTGGTCTCTACAGGATGTATCTCCCCTTTGTTGGATATTTCAGTTGAAGTCATTGCCACTGGCTCCTGGGAGCCTCTCACTTCCCTGGAGTCTGGTACTTTATAGTGGCTACCTCCAGCTCCCTACCCTCCTGTGCTACATGTTTCTATTCAATTTCCTGATTCTCTGTACTTCTTTCCTCTCCCTTCCAATACCTGTTTCTTCCACCCCCTGTTCCCCTCCCCCCCCCTTTGTCCCAGGTCCCTCTCTCCCTATAGCTCCTGTGATTATTTTGTTCCCTGTTCTATGTAGGATTGAAGCACCTACACTTTGGTCTTCCTTTATCTTAAGCTGTATATGGCTTGTGGGTTGTGTCGTGGATATTCTGAGCTTTTGGGCTAAAATACACTGATCAGTGAGTACTTACCATGGGTGTTCTTTTGTGTCTGTGTTACATCACTCAGGATGATATTTTCTAGTTTCATCCATTTGCCTGTGAATTTCATGAAGTCATTGTTTTTAATAGCTGAGTAGTACTCTGTTGTGTAAATGTACCACATTTTCTGTATCCATTCTTCTGTTGAGGGATATCTGGGTTTTTTCCACCTTCTGGCTATTATAAATAAGGCTGCTTTGAGTATAGTAGAGCATGTGTCCTAGTTATATGTTGGAGAATCTTTTGAGTATATGCCCAGGAGTGGTATAATGGGTCTTTGGGTTGAACTATTTCCAATTTCCTGAGGACCCGCCAGATTGCTTTCGAGAGTGGTTGTACTAGCTTGCAGTCCCACCAGCAGTGGAGGAGTGTTCTGTTTCTCCACATCTTTGTTAACATCTGCTGTCATCTGAGATTTTGCTCTTAGCTATTCTGATTTATGTGAGGTAGAATCTCAGGGTTGTTTTGATTAATATTTCCCTGATGACTAAGAGTGTTGAACATTTCTTTTTAAGTGAGATTCCTCTGTTGAGAATTCTCTGTTTAGCTCTGTACCCCACTTTTAAATAGGGTTATTTGGTTTTCTGGAGTCTTAACTTCTTGAGTTCTCATATATATTGGATATTAGCCTTCTATCGGATGTAGGGTTGGTAAAGATCTTTTCCCAATCTGTTGGTTGCAATTTTGTCCTATTGACAGTGTCCTTTGCCTTACAGAAGGTTTTCAATTTTATGAGGTCCCATTTGTCGCTTGTTGATCTTAGAGCATAAGCCATTGGTGTTCTGCTCAGGAAATTTCCCCCTGTGCCCATGTGTTTGAGGTTCTTTACCACTTTTTCTCTTGTTAGATTCAGCATATCTAGTTTTATTTGGAGGTCCTTGATCCACTTCAACTTGGGCTTTGTACAAGGAGATAAAAATGGATCAATTTGCATTCTTGTACATGCCAACCGCCACTTGAGCCAGTACTATTTGTTGAAAGTGACCATAGGTATTTGGGTTCATTTTTGGGTCTTGAATTCTATTCCTTTGATCTACCTGTTTGTGTCTGTAACAGTACTATGCAGGTTTTCATCACTATTTCTCTGTAGTACAGTTTGAGGTCAGAGATGGTGATTCCCCTAGAAGTTGTTTTATTGTCGAGAATGGTTTTCCCTATCCCGGGATTTTTGTTATTCCAGATAAATTTGAGAATTGCTCTTTCTATCTCAATGAAGAATTGCGTTGGACTTTTTGATGGGGATTGCATTGAATCTGTAGATTCCTTTTGTTAATATGGCCATTTTTATGTTAATCATGCCAATCCTTGAGCATAGAAGATGTTTTTATTTTCTGAGATCTTTAATTTCTTTTTTCACAGACTTGAAGTTCTTGTCATGCAGATCTTTCCCTTGTATGGTTAGAGTCAAAGCAAGAAAAGACACCCTTCACATGAGTCACAAGTAATATAAAATATCCAGGTTCAGTGTCTTACACCTACTTGCTAGATCCCAGTCATCTTAATTCCACTTACAGGGGGTCTGATGTCTTTTTGTGGCCTTTGCTGGTTCCAGCCATGTACCTAGTGCACTTGTAGCCACTCACATTAAAAAAACATTCTTTTTATGTTCCCCATCTCCTTAGCTGTCAGTCACATATTTGATTATTCCAGAGGGTAACAATACTTTTCAGATTGCTACATACCTTTTTAGTAATATTTGAATATTTTAATATATAATATGTGTTTCAGTATCTCTTTTTGTGAGTATATTCATTTATTCTATACATTACTCTTTATCAACCCTGGATGACATTTTTGTATTATTATAGATCAGTGGAGCCCTTAATAATTAAAAATAAATAGTAGTTAGTCATTTCCAGTTTTCCAAAGTAGGTCAATTAACTGGCAAAATCTGTTTGCAAGTTTCTATTTAGAGGTCTTAGTTTTCTCATCTGTATAGTGAGAGAAAAAAATTGTTGGGCAGATTTAATGTGCAGCTGATCTTTATAAATGGTATGTGAGTTTTTCTTAATTTTTTTCTATTGCATTGATTCACACAATACTTGTAAATTATTTGAGACCTTTAAAAGTTTTTCTGAGTGGTTGAGTATGAGTAATCAGTGTCAAGGAATTTGTAAATTTGTAATTTTGATTGATAATTGAAAATTTTCATATCAACAGAGGTTGTATGAAGCCTTGTTCTCATTATCATTTGTAATCATTTTTATTTAGAGATAAGGTTTTTGTCTGTAGCTTGAGATGACATCAAATTCAGAAACTTCCTATAGTAGCTGAGTGTTAGGATTACAGGTGTGCACAGCCAAGCTTATCCTAAGTTATTACCAACCTTTAGATTGCTACTGTTATTTATAATTTGAGAATTATTCATTGTTAAAACAAGGTTTGTTTCTGTTATTTGAAATATTTCCTTACTGTAAACATAATATCAAATAATCTTTTATGGTTTTCTATTAAAAAAGAAAAGAAGCGTGCGTGCGTGCGTGCATGCGTGTGTGTGTTGAAATCATTTGTCTAGGTTGGCGGTTACATAATTATTAGTTCAAGATTGTCTCAGACAAGTTTTTAATGTTTTAAAGAATACTATTTAATATCAATTTTTCTCTTTTTTGGAATTTATGTTCTATGAATGTTGAATATTATAAGTACATTCACAAATATATTTGTAACCTTGTCCCCTCTCTCTGGCATGGTCTTGTTATATCTTCAGGTTCATCTGAAGATTATGGGCATGTATGAGCATGCCAAACGAAACATACACATCTTTATAAACCAGAATACAAGGCCCAAGCAATGGCTCAGAAGGTCAAGGTGCTTGCTTTCACACCCAGCAAGCAAGGATCTGTGTTTGATCCTTGGGACATACATAGTGAAAAGAAAAGAACTGACTTTTGCAACCTTTCCTCTGATTGCTCACATACTCATACATACAAATATTTACACACAAACAAATATACAAAGAAATTAATATGAAAAATTAAAAAGCCCCAAATCAAAATCTTCAGATTGCCTCTTTAATTAGGTCCCAATAATTCCGTTTCAGCAATGCTTTTTTTCCTTTTTATAAAAACTTTCAATAAGAAAAATCTCAGGATGTCAGGAGTTTTTGAAACAACTAATGGAATGAAAATTTTAATAAGTCATGGTGTCTGCAGTCCTTTGTTTTTCAAAAATGAGTGAGTTACTAGGTATATAAGATATGTATTGCCATGTTAGATAGTGTAAAAATTTTGTACTGTATTGAATTAAACTTTGAAAATTACTTACATCCACTCAGGTAAATTACAGAAAGCGAAAGATCAGAAAATTGTCTCTAAATGCAGTAAATTGTTGGTATAAAAACCAGTTTATTGAAGAAACACATTTAAAATAAAGTATTACTTTAGGAAAAGAAAGACTGTTGTAGCGATCTGGAGATAGCTTTTCTTAAAAGGCATTTATTTAGTCATTTGTGGAGACATGTGACCAGTTAAAAATTAAGGATAATTTTTTGGAAGATTACTCTGTGCAAGTGTGTGCAAGAGTTTTTCTTTTTATAGTACTACCTGAAAATCCATATGTGTTCTAAAATTATGGCCTTTGACATTTGAGTTATTAGTAGGGTTGTTTGCATTTGATAGTCCCTGTGAAGATAAGAAGCCTAAGCTTCTCTTCCTAGCGGCTTCATGGCCGGTTACTCTTTTCTTGTCTCTCAGGGGTAACACGCAAAATACCTTCTTCCTGATCTCTTATAAGGATTTCATTGAAAGCACAGTTTAAAAAAAAAAAAAAAAAAAAAAAAAAGCCAAGCAGTGGTGGCACATGTCCTTAGTCCCAGCAGTTGGGAAACAGAGGCAGGCAGGTTTCTGAGTTCAAGGCCAGCCTGGTCTACAGAGTGAGTTCCAGGACAGCCAGGGATACACAGAGAAACCCTGTCTCGAAATACAAAAAAAAAAAAAAAAAAAAAAA
>JADRCD010000197.1:46757-72069 GCA_019843815.1 Montemys delectorum
AAAAAAAAAAAAAAAAAAAAAAAAAAAAAAAAAAAAAAGGGAGGAAGGAAAAGAAAATGCAGGTAAAATACCATGCTTGAGCTTGGCATATCAGTCATGGAAGTTGAATAGAGCATTATTTCAGCATTCTTACATTATGAAAGTTTAGGATATGTATTGGAGGATGTGTTAAATATTGCAGTAGTATTGTTAGCATTGTCCATTCTTTTTTTCTTTCTTATATTCCCCTTGCCCATACATCCTTAGGATTATAAGGTTTTAGGTTGTTAATGTTTCTGAAGTTCTGAGTTGCAGAATTGATGGAAGAACCCACAGGGATGGACATTCTAAGAAGAGGTGATTCCCCCCCCCCCCCCCCCCCCCCCAGTTTTTAAAACCACCTTGAGTGATTTGAATATTTTCTTAAGATTAGGAAAATTAATGGATCAAAGATACAACTTACATTAATATTGACATTTCACTGTTCATTTGAATGACTTCCTATAAATATGTACATTTACTTATCACCTCTTCAGTCGCAATACTTAATGTTTTCCTGTCTCTTAGGCGTTTTAATTTTAGAGCAAATTTGTTTGCTCTCCTAATCTTTATGTATACTTCTTCATGCCTGGCAACTTTCAGGCTAATCTGTATAGTTTTTTTCATTTTAATGATTGTTGTTTGCTTATTTGTTTGTTTTTACAACTTTCTTTTCTTTTTTTTTTTTTTTTTTTTTGGCTCCTGGGGTATATGTTATATGGAAAAAAGAAGCCACATGTGTAACATAAAGTGAATTTCAGAAGTATACAGTAGGACCAAACCAAGGGCAGGAGGAAAATAGCAAAAGCAAAGATGTCAGCTCCCCTCTGTGAAGTGTTCCAAACAGCCAGGTGGCATGCTTGTAGGTTAAGTGGATTGGGCAGTTTCTGATAATTTAGAGACTATCTTTGTTAGGGTTTGTATTCCTGCACAAACATTATGACCAAGGAGCAAGTAGGGGAGAAAAGGGTTTATTCAGCTTATACTTTCAAACTGCTGTTGATCACCAAAGAAAGTCAGGACTGGAACTCCTGCAGGTCAGGAAGCAGGAGCTGATGCAGAGGCCATGGAGGGATGGATGTTCCTTACTAGCTTACTTCCCCTGGCTTATTCAGCTTGCTTTCTTATAGAACCTAGGACTACCAGCTCAGTGATGGCACCACCCACAGTGGGCCTTCCCCCCTTGATTACTAACTGAGAAAATGCCTTACAGCTGGATTTCATGGAGGTATTTCCTCAAGGGAGGCTCCTTTCTCTGTGATAAGTCCAGCTTGTGTCAACTTGACACTCAAAACCAGCCATTACAAAGACCAAAGCTCTAATCCCCCAAAGTCTCTTGGATAAAGGAGGAACAAAACTGTGAAAACACCATTAATGGTAGATTTGGCTCAGGGCAGCTGTGTGTGTGTGTGTGTGTGTGTGTGTATGCGCACGATAATAATGCTGTTAACACCATTCCAGAGGGTGACATGAAGTAGGAGAAAACCCTGTTGATTGAAAAAGCCTCTGTAGACTCTCCATCTAAATGGCCTTGATAATAAAACCACAACCCAGAATTGAGATCAACCCATCTTGGTAGATCATACCTTTGTTGAGTATGAAGTGTCCCTCCTTATCTTTTTTTGATCACTTTAGGGTGAAAGTCGATTTTATTCAATATTAAAATGGCTTCGAAAATTCTTTTCCAGCCTTTTATTCTGTGGTAGTGTCCGTCTTTGTCACTGAATTGGGTTTCCTGTAAGCAACAAAATGTTGTGTCCTGTTTAAGTACCCAGTCTGATTTTGTGTGTCTGATTTTGTGTGTGTGTGTGTGTGTGCGCGCGCGCGCGTGTGCTCACTCTCCATAATAATACTGTTAACACCATTCCATTTTATTGGGGAATTGAGTCCGTTGATATTAATAGATATTAAGGAAAAGTAATTGGTGCTTCCTGTTATTTTTGTTGTTAGAGTTAGAATTCTGTTCATGTGACTATCTTTAGTTTTGTTGGAAGATTACTTTCTTGCTTTTTCTAGGATGTAGAACCTCTATGCACCAAATGCAAGGTTATCTACATTCATAAAATGTACACAATAAGAGTGGGAGATTTCAACACCCCACTCTCTGCAATGGACAGATCATGGAAACAGAAACTAAACAAAGACACAGTGAGACGAACAGAAGTTATGAAACAGATGGATTTAACAGAACTTTTTATCCTAAAACAAAAGGGTATACCTTCTTCTCAGCACCTCATGGTACCTTGTTCAAAATTAACCATATAATTGGTCACAAATCAGGCCTCAACAGATACAAGAAGATTGAAATAATTCCTTCAAACCACTCAAGGTGGTTTTAAAAACTGGGACTAGACAAGGCTGCCCACTCTCTCCCTACCTATTCAATATTGTACTTGAAGTCCTAGCCAGAGCAATTAGACAACAAAAGGAGATCAAAGAGATAAGAATTGGAAAGGAAGAAGTCAAGTTATCACTATTTCCTGATGATATCATAGTATATACTTAAGTGACCCCAAAAATTCCACCAGAGAACTCCTAAACCTGATAAACAACTTCAGCAAAGTAGCTGGATATAAAATTAACTCAAGCAAATCAGTGGCCTTCCCCTACACAAAGAATAAACAGACTGAGAAGGAAATTAGGGAAACAACAGCCTTCACAATAGTCACAGATAATATAAAATACCTTGGTGTGACTCTAAGCAAGTAAAATATCTGTTTGACAAGAACTTCAAGTCTCTGAAGATGGAAATTGAAGATCTTAGAAGATGGAAAGATCTCCCATGCTCATGGATTGGCAGGATTAATATAGTAAAAATGGCCATCTTGCCGAAAGCAATCTACAGATTCAGTGCAATCCCCATCAAAATTCCAACTCAATTCTTCACAGACTTAGAAAGAGCAATTTGCAAATTCATCTGGAATAACAAAAAACCTAGGGTAGGGAAAACTATCCTCAACAATAAAAGAACCTCTCCTGGAAGAGGGCGTCAGATCTCAGCCACCATGTGGTTCATGGGATTTTAACTCAGGATGTTTGGAAGAGCAGTCAGTGCTCTTAACCACTGAGCCCTCTCTCTAGCTCTATCAGTTGTTTTTTTATTAATACATAATTTGTTTTTACATTTTTATTCTTGTAGTTTTTTTGAAAGGTAAGAATGATCTTGAATTTATTCACTCATGATTTATCACATTTGGACATTCATGCAAGACTCTTTATTAGTGTTTGCTTTTTTGTTTAATAAACTGTTAGGAGTCAAATTTTTGAATCATTCATAAAAATCACCTGAAATTAAAGTATTGTTGTCTTCCTTTTATTTAAAGAACATATCAGAGTTGGGGAAATGATGGCTCATAGGAGAAAGTGCTTGTTGTGCAAACATGAGGACTGGATTTTAGATCCCCAGAAGCTACATAGAATGCTGGCTATGCAGGAAATCCTGTCTGTCATCCCAGCAGCAAGAAGGAAAAACAGGGAATCCTTGGAGCGTGCTGACTATCCAGACTGCTCAAAATCACTGATGTTAGATTCCGTGAGGGGTTGCCTCAGTAGAAGGTAGAGAGTGATTGAAGAGGCTATCTGATGCTGGTATCCATGCATGTGCACCTATACGCATTCACACATTTCCCCCCTCCCCGCCCCCAGAAAACCCCAGCGCTTTAAATTCTTTTAAATATGGATTTTCTGATATTGTACATTAAATTCATGATGAATTAAAACTACATGTTTACTTTTTTTTGATGTTATTCTGTAGTTCGGTGATTATAAACATAATTATCAGTATCACTGTTTCTGTGGTTCATGAATTTATTAGCAGCTCACATGAAGTAGTTCTGATTCTCCTAGTCTTATAGTGGCATATTCAGTTTGTCAATCAGGGTTGCAATCACCACAAGTCCTTTTGTAAATAGGAGTTTATTTTTCCAAGATTTATTCCTTTGTCATTTGAGTACAGTCCTTACTGTATCTTCATTTTAGGAGAAGCTCTGCAGTCTCAATATTTTTGATATTTCCCACAGCTCATTAAAAAAAAGTGTTACCATAGTACTTGTTTGCTAACTTTTAGGCTCTTTGTAAATTTAATGTAATTTTTCTCCCTAGTTTGTCCTATAAGGGCCCCTACTTTCATTTTTTTTGGAGGATTTCTTTTTTTATTTTTATTTTTTTTAATTTTTATTGCATTATAATGAGAAAAGTTACATGATTTCAATTTGTCTGAATTTAATTAATTAACATTTAAAAACATATTTTAAGTAAATAGAATTAAATCACAGTTTTGTTTCCCTTTTGTACCCCAAGTCCTCACAGAGACCCCCCCTCTTCAATACCTACAATATCTTTTTTGTCATATTCCTTAAAATTTATAAAATATTATAACAATAAAAATGAGTATTATAAAAGTTGTTTGATATAAAACAACAATCAATTTAACAGTCTTATGTAGATGCTTGTCTATAGCAATACTGCAAATACATATTTTTCTCAGTATAAATTTCAAATAACTCCAAACATATTAACTGTATATTTCAAAATAATACATCACTACTAGTATTTTCTTAAGTGAACATAAATATATAAAGTCTTTTTGTTTATTTTGTATTTAGTAGAGTTTAAAATCTTGGCTCTTTCTGTGGTACAAGCCCAAAATAATAACAACTTTTAGTCGTTGGATTTCATTGTAATAAGGCTGTACTACAATGAACCTCAAATCACCTAAGGTTTTTACCTCTATCATAGCTAAGGTGAAAGTTGGCAGTTCTGCTGCTCCAAGGAATGAATTGTAGGCACGATTTTTGGATACAGACTTCCTGCTATGGTCAAAGCTATTTGACTTGAGTGAGTGACTTTATTCTCAGGCCACAGAGAACAGGTTACATTCATTTAAGAAATGGTGTGTGTATTATGATATCTATCCATAAAGTCATTCACCAATTGTTTCAGTGAACAATGGTTCTGCTTGGAGGGTGGCACAGACATTAGGTATGGGTAGGTATCTGGTTCATTAGCTGTGATAATTTGGAAAAGCATTCATCTCACAGAAAGAGTAACTTGTAAAGTCCTCTTCTTCAAACTTGATACAAGAGCTACAAATGTCAAGCAAAGCATTCAGTCTCACTCTTTGTTCTCTTTCCTATAGGCTACCTCCCAAGTTAATTGTCTATATCTCCCTTCAGTATAATAATACTTTTGAAATATGTAAGCTGTTCTGAAAACCATCGTATAGTGTAAAAACATGAAATAAACAATACTACTAATAGAGAGGCTGGGATAGGAGAAGCAAAATTTCAAGACACTGTCACAAACAAGCTGAAAGTATATAGATTGTACAATATTGGATCTATTTCTCCAATTACCAAATTAGAGAGACCATTGGATGACAATCAACAAATTTCTAATTCCTCATATTTTTGAATTTCAATCGTTTAGGATATGTTGGTAATATAAATTTTCATATTAAGATATTAAGAAAAGGTAATTGTCACTTCCTGTTGTTTTTGTTGTAAGAGGTGGAATTAGATTTGTGTGGCTTTGTTGAAAGATTACTTTCTTGCTTCTTCTAGGGTGTAGTTTTGCTCCTTATGTTGGTGTTTTCCATCTATTATCCTTTGTAGGGCTAGATTTTTGGAAAGATATTGTGTAAATTTTGTTTTGTCATAGAATATCTTGTTTTCTCCATCTATGGTAATTGAGAGTTTTGCTGGATATAGTAGCCTGGGCTGACATTTGTGTTCTTGTACGGTCTGTATGACATATGCCTAGGACCTTGTAGCTTTCATAGTCTCTGGTGAGAAGTCTGGTGTAATTCTGATAGGCCTGTCTTTATATGTTACTTGCCTTTTTTCCCTTACTGCTTTTAAAATTCTTTCTTTGTTTAGTGCATTTTGTGTTTTGATTATTATGACAGGAGGAATTTCTTTTCTGGTCCAGTCTATTTGGAGTTCTGTAGGCTTCTTCTATGTTCATGGGCATCTCTTTCTTTAGGTTAGGGAAGTTTTCTTTTACAATTTTGTTAAAGATATTTACTTGCCCATTACATTGGGAGTCTCTTCACTCTCTTATACATATTATCCTTAGGTTTGGTCTTCTCATTGCATCCTGGATTTCCTGGATATTTTGGGTTAGGAGCTTTTTGCTTTTTGCATTTTCTTTGACAATGTTTGTGTCAATGTTTTCTATGGTGTCTTCTGCCCCTGAGATTCTCTCTTCTATCTTTTGTATTCTGTTGGTGATGCTTGCATCTATGACTCCTGATTTCTTTCCTCGGTTTTGTATCTCCAGGGTTGTCTCTCTTTCTGATTTCTTTATTTTTTCTATTTCCACTTTTAGATTCTGGATGGTTTTGCTCATTTCCTCCACCTGTTTGATTGTGTTTTCTTGTAGTTCTTTAAGGGATTTTTGTGTTTCCTCTTTAAGATCTTCTAGGTGTTTGTGTTCTCCTGTATTTCTTTGAGGGTGCTATGTATGTCTTTCTTAAGGTCCTGTATCATCATCATGATAAGTGATTTTAGATCTGTGTCTTGCTTTTCCGGTGTGATGGTGTGTCCAGGACTTGCAATGGTGGGAGAATTTGGTTCTGATGATGCCAAGTGACCTTGGTTTGTGGTATTTATTTTTTTATGCTTGCCCTCCCCACCCACCCCTGCCATCTCTCTGCTACCTGCCCTTGCTAATTCTGCCTGGAATCAGTCCTTCCTGTGATCCTGCTTGTATCAGAACTCCTCAGAGTCAGGCAGCCTCTGTGACCCTGTGATTCTGGGATCCTATGGCCCTGGGCTTGTTAGAGCACCTGGGAGTGTAGATACTTCCTCTGGGTGTTGTGAGGCCCCAGGTCCGCTAAGGATACCCAGAGAGACTGGAAGTAATTCAATCCACTCTGCTGGCGGAGTTCCTGTGTGCCTGGTCCCGCTGGTCCCAGTTACTACTGGTATTGGGACAGATGTTGGGTCTTCCTCACCTCTGATCCTGAGAGTGTCTGAGCGCCTGGGAGTGGATTTTCCTCTGTGTGCTGTGGGACTGGCTGCAGAGCTTGCGCCCAAGGTCCACTCTTGACACCAGCCCAGAGAGACCGGCTAGATGATTTCTTAAGATCTTAAATCATTAGGAGTTGTTGAGGGGAGGGAGATCAACCTGGAGTTTTTACAATAAACCTTATTCTTGTAACTAAAGTTAGTTAATTAGTTTGCTTGTTTGTTTATTTATTTACTTGCTTTCTTAGGTGTGTGTGAGCACACCCTATAACACATATGGAGGTCAGAGGGACAACTTGTAGGAGTTGATTTTTTTTTTTTTTTCCACCATGTGGATCTAGGGGATGAAACTCAGGTCAGGCTTGGCAATAAGTGCCTTTTCCACTGAGCCACCTTCTAAGCACAAAAACAAAACAACAAAATTTTTGAATATGTTGCATTTATTTAAATAAAACTGAACCTTTTTCAAAAAATTCTTTGTTCCAATGTTCATCTTAAGCTTTTAACGTCTTGAAATTATGTTGATTTTTGTCTTGTGCTTGATTTTAGAGATGGCATCTTATATAGTCCAGGTTGGCCTAGAACATGCTATGTATTCAAGAATGATCTTGAACTTGTTTTCCCTTAGCTCACTTCCTAAGTGCTAGAATTATAGGCATATGTCACTGTGCCTAGTTTATGTAGTGTAGAGCTCAAACTGAGGGCTCTTCATTCATACTAGAGAACAATTTTATCACTGTTCTCTATGTCTAAATTACTTTTTTTTTCTTGAGGAAGGGAATTGCATGCCATACTGGGGACTGTATCATGGCCACATTGTATGCTGTGCTAAGTAAATGTTCTATCACTCAGCAGTGTATCCCAGACTAAACTATGTCATGTTTTTGAACATATAATGCAAATTCAAAAAATTGCATGTCAGTGCATTAGTAAATTATTTAACTATGTTTGGGATAAAATTATGCCATCTAGAAGTACAAAAGAACTATCAAAGTAAAAAATTAACTTTCTCTTTCATCAGTAATCATTATAAAGAACTTAATACTTGGCTTTTAGAAAAACATTTCATGGAAGGTGTTATGTTTCTAAATAAACCATTCTTTTAAAGCAGATGGTATAAAAAAGAATTTGAAGCTATAGAAAATGGCTTAGTGGCTAATAGCTTTGGCTGCTCTGCCAGAAGACCTGAGTTTGGCTTTCAGTGTCCACATGGTGGTGTATAATAATGGATAATTCTTGTCCGAAGTTATCCAATACACTCTTTTGGTATCTGCAGTCATCATGCACGCATATGAAGTCAGAAACATACATATAGACAAAACACCCATATATATATAAAGTAATTCTTTCTGAAAGAAATTAATGGAGAAATTTCAGATGAACAAGAACTAGTTTTCCATAACTTTTTTTTTAAACAGTGATATGTTTAGGTTTAATGTTTAGTATAAGATAAAGCCTAACTATAAAATCTATTTTTCCACAGGTACTGTCAGAATAGAGATGTTTCGAAATATGCAGAACGCAGAAATAATCAGAAAAATGACTGAAGAATTTGATGAGGTATATATAACATTCCAATACCTGTAAACATGGATTCCATATCTTTTAAATTATAATTAAATATGTTCATTGTTTCAAATATTTTCTTTGCTTGATTTTAAGAGAAGACAGTATAATTCATAATGTCATGAGTTAAAATTGATATATTGCATTAATCCTGGTAATTTCCAATTCTTGATTTTTGTTTCCAACGTGAAATACTAACTTCATTAAATGCTTTAGATGTAAAATGGTTTGGAAGTCAGATAAATTTCAGGAGTGTTGCTTATAAACCTATCTTACAGATTATTAAAATATCTTTTCTACGATTGTTAGTAATTCTAATGAAGAAAATTTTGCTTAACTATATTTAATCAAGAATTTCCAAAAACTATGTGGGACAGCATCTCTGTACTTTCTAGACTCCCACACACTTTTGTATATGGTACTTGTCTTAGTCAGTGTTTCTATTCCTGCACAAAAGCTTAAAGGGTTTATTCAGCTTCCTCTTAGATATTGCTGTTCATCACCAAAGGAAGTCAGGACTGAAACTCCAGCAGGTCAGGAAAGTATGAGCTGATGCAGAGGCCATGGAGGAATGCTGCTTACTGGCTTGCTTTCCCTGTCTTGTTCAGCTTGCTTTCTTATAGGACCCAGGACTACCAGCCCAGGCATGGCATTGTCCACAATGGACCCTCCAACCCTTGATCACTAATTGAGAAAATGCCTTACAACTGGATCTCTCATAGAGGCATTTCGTCAAGGGAGGCTCCTTTCTCTGTGATAAGTCCAGCTTGTGTCAAGTTGACACACAAAACCAACCAGTGCAGTTCTACTGGAAACATACTGCTTGAATGCTCCAATTTCCATATAAAATACATATTTCTGTTGTTATTCTTCAGAAACTAATCAAAAGTCCTAGTTCTAATGTCATATTACAAGATTCAGGAACACAGTTTAATTTTTATATCATATTTATGATAAAGTTAATTCATGAATGCTATTAAATCCATCACTACTTCTTTTAATGTATCGTTTTGATTTACAGAAGAATTTTGTTTTTCGAAGAAATTTTTTTAAGCAATAACAGCATTGCCTTTTCTAGGTTTTATTTTGTTATTGAATCTTTTTATAATCATTTTTCATTTGAGGTAAAGTAATACAAATATGTCAAATATTTAGAATTCAATTGATGTCCTTTCCATCGGGTAGGTATTCACATTTTCTCTTGCACTTCACACCAAAAGTGTTTTGCATGTTTTCAGTTCCAGAAATAGTCTAGCATCATTCTTTAGGTTGATTTATTCATATTCCATAGGAATTATTTGAATTGTTATTCATATATTTCTATATTTTCAATTTTTTAAAAACATTTTTCAACTTAGAGGACATTGGTTATACTTTTATTTTTTCCCATTTGGTGTGAATATCTATATGTTTTTTATGTGAAACACTGTAGTATTCAGATTTCTAAGACTAATAACTGTTTCAACTAAATCATGAAGAGGAAAATTAAATTTTATATAATAGGTGTGTAGGTACCATACCATTGTCTAATTACCTGAGCACTTTAGTTTTGTGTGGAATCAGTTAATCAAGGCAACAACTCTTTATCCAAAGAACTTGTGGCCAGGGAGCAAGACAGGAGAGGGAACTTCTATACTCCCTTTTGAGTGTATTCACAGTGATGACTCAAGAACTCCATGATGCTTCCATTTCATAAGGTAGTTTGGAAGCAAAATACCTGCAGTAGATATTAGTGACTTGGATTATAAGGACCTTCTTATATTCTTTTGGGTTTGTGATGAAATATAAGGACTTTGTGCTAATTTAACTTAAAAGCTAACAAACTTCAGAATTTTGAAAACATCTCTATAGAGAATCTTTTCTCTAAATTAAATTTTATTACATTAAGAATTATATCAACTATATTCAAGAATTTAAATATGGCTATAGAAGATAAAACCATATTAATGTGCTAGCTGATAGTTTTATTCCTCAACTTCTAGACTGCCTTGACAGTGCCATGCTTATATAACACAGTTGATTGAAATCACAGGGTTGTTTCAACCTCTAGTATAGGAACACTTATTTTAAGTCATATTATAAATTTATGAAAGGAGCTGTCATACTTTTTAGCCATTAGTATCACCTAATCATTAAAAAGTGTAAGTGCTGAGGTATCACCCAGGTATTCTAGGCCAGTAGTTTTCAACTTGTAGGCTGTGACCTATTTGGGGGTTGCATAGAAAATATTTACATTATGATATATAACAGTAGAAAAATTACAGTTTTAATGGAGCAAAGAAATATTTTTATGGGTGGGGGTCACCACAACTTTAGAAACTCTGTTGAATGGTTACAACATTGCAAAGTTTGAGAACCACTGCTCTAGACATTTTGATTGGCTTGAAAAGTTTATGATTTGTGTGTAAAGTATCCTGGTCATGTTCCAGATGATTCTTATATATAATAAAATTTGACAGTTACTGGTTTAAGAACAATAAATAAGAAAACTAAGTTATTAATACTATACAGATACAAGTATAAATGAAGGTAATACAAAGATAAGTGAAATATGTATTACAAAAGGAATCATTAGAAAACTAGAGGATAGCTTAAAGAGTCTGCCCCAATCTTCATTTTAAGCTTTTAATGTCTTTAAATTATGTTTGCTTTTATCTTTTGTTTGATTTTAGAGATGTGATTTCATGTAATCCAGGTTGTAGCCTCAGTGATTTGCCTTTCTTACTTCCCAAGATCTGGGATTACTAGAGTGTATTACCATCACCAGCTGTCGCTGTTTGTGTTTCGTGGATGCAGTCAGATCTACATGCTTGTTAGGCAAGCATTTTATCAACTGAGCTATCTCAATCATTGAACTTAATTTGCACATAAATCAATATGCTTTGGATTATAGTTATAAGTGTGGTGTACATAAATTGTTTTGAGTTAAAAATGTGACGGGCTGGGGAGATGGCTCAGTGGTTAAGAGCACTGACTACTCTTTTGAAGGTCCTGAGTTCTGATCCCAGCAACCACAAGATGGCTCACAACCACCTGTAATGAGATCCGACGCCCTCTTCTGGTGCGTCTGAAGATAGCTACAGTGTATTATGCTCTAGCGAGCTGGGCTGGCAGAGATCCTGAGTTCAATTCCCAGCAGCCATATACATGATGGCTCACAGTCATCTGTACAGCTACAATGTACTTATATAAATAAAAATCTTAAAAAAAAATTGAAATAAAATGTGACTATGTCTTTATATGCTGCCGTCTAATGAGACATTCTTATACGTAAAATTTGCTGTTTGGGGGTTTCATGACCTGCATCTTTAGTTTCAGCTCTTGGGAAGTAAAGGCAGGCTGATTTTCATTAATTCATGGCCCTTCTAGTCTATATAGAGAGTTCTAGCCCATCCCCGGCTATATAATACTACCATTTCTCAAAGACCAAACCAAAACCCACAAATTTTCCTTTTTAAGGGCAAAGTTACTTTTTTGTCTTCTATCAGAGATAAACTTGTCCAGTCAATCATACTGACATCAGATTGGTTCTTTTATTGTTTGATTGTATCTTATATTAATAATTTTATTACTTCAACATTGGGTGCTCTTTATTTTATTTTTTTCTCACCAGTGTTACTTAAAGTCACTCTGTTTTCCTTCCCTTTTTGCTTTGAGTTTAGTGATGCTAGAATTCTCTTCCCTTGATGCTCTTATTTTTAACCTATCTACTTTCTTTGTAATGCAGTCATACATCTTTGTCTTTTTTGTGTTGAAAATATAACTTATGGTGGATAGATCACTTAGCATACATTAGTCCTATCATTTTGTCCCTAGGTCTGAATAAAAAGAAAAGAGGACAAAATCTCACTTCTGCTTAAAATATTTATTTCATCTAACTCTGAAGTTTGACATTTTGAACTTTTTTGTCATTAACTGGGTTGTTTGTTCGCCTTCTTTCCTCTGGTTATTTCAGCAAATTCTGTTTCAGTTTATGCAACCTAAAGTAGTGTCACTATCCTGTATTTATAGGCTTTTCCTAGCTTTGCTGTTATCTGAAATGTTGTCCCTATTTTTTCTTCCCAGTTCTGTTTTCAGAGACTTGATAATCTCTTAATTACTACATTCCGTAGTAAGTCTTCTGTTATTTACTAACTCATTTATGTCTACCATCATCTCTTTATTTAAATTAGAAATTCTTTGAGAGAAAAGGTGTTTGTTTTGCTCATTTTTATGTGCTAAGAATCAGTACAATGCTAAGAGCATGTTTGCTGGTGAGTCATTAGTAGGCATAGTGTAGGGACATGACTAAGTGGATAGTTTATGACCTTGAAGAAGTGTCTGAAGCAATAAGTATAGTGTCATTCTTTCTTCATTGTTTCATGGCAGGGACATATTCTACAGTCACTAATGAATGCCTGAACCTTTTTTCATACAGGCATCTGTCACTGTTTTGTGAGTTATGTTCATAATCACAAAAGTTGACAATTTCATTATGTTAAAAATTGACCTAATAGACCTAAGTATCTGTACATTGTAGAGTTTCTTTAGAGGGGTGGCCAGTTTTTTTTGGCTTGCTTCTTTCTTTGTTCCATTTATTTATTTATCTCTTTATTTACTTATTCATTTGTTTAAACAAACTAATCATTCATCTGGTTTCTTACTTGTCCATTTATTTATATCAGTCAATCAAATTTTCTCATTGTGTAGCACAGGCTAGTTTAGAACAATGTAGATAGCTGACTTGAGTATTGTAATTCTGTCTCAGATGCCTTGGTTCTGGGGTTATAGGTCTACATTGTGACACCTGGCCCTTGGATATTTACATATTTGATTGAATGGCTATCCTGTAGTTGTAGTTTACTTCTCTTGTATAACATTATGAAATCATCAAAGTATATTTTGTTGCCTGTAAAAATAGCAAAATTTAAGACCCAATCCATCAGGAGTTAAGGAGATAGTTCTACCTTGCAGTGCCTTTTTATATTGAGGTGGGGAAATGGTTGGATGGAACTGTACGTGTGTTCTAGCACACTTATAGAAGTCAAAAATATCTTTGGGCTTAGTTCTTTCCTTTTACAGGTGGTCAGGCTTGCATAGCAAGTATGTTTACCTATTGTGCCATATTTTAGGACTTTAAATCACCCAACTTTTGTTACTGAATCTCGAAAGGTGGCACCTGTCCTTCCTTCCTTCCTTCCTTCCTTCCTTCCTTCCTTCCTTCCTTCCTTCCCTCCTTCCCTCCCTCCTTCCCTCCCTCCCTCCCTCCCTCTCTTCCTTCTTTCATCATGAAGATTCATTTACAAGGTAGGAAATCAGCTTGTCTATTAGTTTTCTCAGTTGACACCTGCTACTTGGTAACAACTCTGTTGGAAGGATACTTAGTAGGTAACAGTATTGTCCCATGAGTTCCATGAAAAAAATGCATTGAAGCTGATAATTGAAGGTCACTATCTCAGAGACTATGCCTTATACTTTTGGAATTTTAAACAAGCGCTTTGATTTTTGAGGGTCTTGACTCACCTTTCTAAATTCTATGAACAGGCACTAGTATATGATAAATAGTGACTCATATGTACAAAGTACATATCTTATACATAGCATACAATATTTTACTGAAAACCAGTTTTTTTCTCCTGTATTTTTTAAACTTGTTCAAGGATGATTTGTTCTTTTAATTTTTCTTATTTGATTAACTATATATAACTTTGCCTGCATATTTGTACTAGATAGTTTGCAAAATATATACTTCATATCTTTTATCTAATATGATTTTCCTACACTTATCAAATATATTTCTTTTTCAAGATATTATAAGCCTTTCTTCAATATATAGGTAAAGGTGGATATTTTGGGCCATTTTTTTTTTTTTTTTTTTTTTTATGTTTTCTCTTTTGTTATCTTTCGTTAGTTACCATTCTGGGTTTGTTTGTGTTGTTTTTTTTTTTAAAAGATGTATTCTCAGTAGAGAAGCTTTCAGTACTTCATGGCCATCAGTAACACTGCACTTTCTGAAATCATTATATGCAGAAGTGATGTTATGTTCAAGAAAATATTAAAGAACCTCTCTGTAATTTATTTGTATGCTAAGAATTTTATTTTATAGCTGTGCAGTGGTGGCTCACACCTTTAATCCCAGCATTTGGGAGGCAGAGGCAGAGGCAGGTAGATTTCTAAGTTCGAGGCCAGCCTGGTCTACAGAGTGAGTTCCAGGACAACCAGGGTTACACAGAGAAACCCTGTCTCAAAAAACAACAACAGGAAAGAATTTTCTTTTATTATTGAACATGTTAGCAGTTCTTTTTATTAATATATATTTTATTGAATGTAATTTTTATAGAATATATTCTGATTGTGGTCCCTTCTATAAATTTCTCTATACTTTCTTAATTCACTCTATCTCACACCCTCTCTTTCTCTCTTTAAATAAAAAAAAGGTAACAAATAAATAAACCAGTATTTAAAAAAAAATACAAGAAACAGAGAAAGACAAACACAGAAACACACACTAAACTCATAAAATTATAAAATTGGAAAGCGTAATATGTAAGCAGAAAACCATTAAGATAAATAAATGAATAAAATAAAGCTTAAACAAAGCAACATCAGACAAAATGTCTACAAAAAATACCATTTAGTTAATTTTGTGCTGTCCATTTACTGTTTGGAATGGGGCCTACCCTTAAGTGTGATTAATATACAAAATAAGACTTCAGTTGAGAAAACAGGTTTTTTCCTATACAAGAAAATGTCATTTGGAGATAGTTTCTTAGTAATGGGTGGAAGCCCATACCGCCATCTCTTCTCAGCCGTGAGACCCCATTTGGTTTTAACATATGCAGACCCTGTGTATTCTCACAGTTCCTATGAGTTTATATGTGCATCAGTCCTGTTAAATTGAAATCCAGCTCTTTTTGATGTTAGCACTTCCCTTTGGCTCTTAAATTCTTTTTGCCTTCTTCTCCACATAGTTCCTAGAGTCTGAGTAGAAGGGTTTAATTCAGACATCCCATTTAAACTGAGTATTCCTAAATCAAGAGTTAAGGTATCTTTAAAATAGATTCCTTTTTGAAAAAACAATTTTTGGATGGTTATATTTGCATGTGATACAAAAACTAAGTGGTTTAAAGTTGATCGTTTACAATTTATTCAGAAATGAACATTACATGACTTACATTCTTCTGTTATCTCATTGCTTTCAGTGTACCATGGGTTCAGATATTCCTAATGGTGGACTTTTCTGGGTTTGTACTTGTGAGATTATAGAGTTTTTCCTTTCCTATTCATTTTATTTTTAACTATATTTTTATTTAAAATAATTACGTGATTTCCCCCTTTTCCCTATACAACACCTCTCATGTTCACTCTTCTCAAATTGAAACTTTGTTGCACAGTTGTATGGGTGTGTATGTGTATATGTGTGTGGGGGTTATACACAAATATATAACTATTACTTAGTCCATTTTTGTTATTGTGTATGTATATCTTCAAGCCTGAATACTTTGTATTGGCTAACCAATTAAGGCACTAAACTTTGGGGTGTGAGGTAATTCTCCCTCACTCAGCAGTCATTAGTTCCATGCAATACTGTTTTGTTTTGTTTTGTTTTGTTTTTCAAAACAGGGTTTCTCTGTGTAGTCCTAGCTGTCCTGGAACTCCCTCTGCAGACCAGGCTGGCCTTGAACTCAGAAATCTAACTACCTCTGCCTCCCAAGTTCGCCACCACTGCCTAGTAGTTCCATGAAATTCTTTGTCTCAAGACAGAACCCTAGATTAATCTGTTTCTGTATTGTTTGTATTAGACTGTCTATTGTTATTGTCCAGGACTTGTTTATGTAACCATGTCTAAGAGAGATAATTTTAGAGCGGAATTCTAGGTTTTCTGATTTTCTGATTGTATTCATCAGAGTTCTCTAGACAAACAGAATTGGCAGAATGAATATATACAACAGGAATTCATTAGAATCCCTTATAGGCTGTAATCCAGGTAATCCAAAAATGGTTGTCTACCATTGGAGGGTCCAAGAGTCCAGTTTAGTCCATGTCTCAGTTGTTCTTTAATAGGTAGCAGAATCCTGATGAAATAGGCTCTCAGACCTTTGAAGAAATGGGCTGGCCAGTGATAGCAACAGCAAACAGGCAGAGAGAGCAAACATTCTTTTTTTCATCTCCTTAATTTGGGATCCCAGCAGATGTATGTGACCGAGATTTAAGGTAGATCTTCCACCTCAAAAGATCCAGATCAAAAGTGGGTCTTCCCACTTCAAATGATTTAATTAAGAAAAAAATGTCTTTCATAATTGGTTCCCCTGCTCACGTTTTCATTAATTCCAGTTATTGTCAGGTTGACAATCAAAATTAGTCATCAGCTAACCTACTGGCCCACCCTTCTGGAATGTTTTCTGAGTTATTGATGTTGAAGCTTGTGTTGCAGATATCTCTATTAGTATCGGAGCCCCCATTATCTGTTGGTGTTTCCAATTGTGCTTTCCTGTAGTGGCTTTCTTTTGCTATAGAGAGAGGCTTCTTTTATGATAGGTATAGTAGTTACATTCATCTGTGACTTATTCCAGTTACTTCTGACACACCTCAAGAGACTTCTGCTATCTCTGTATCCCAGGGCCACAGAAGAAACTATCTTTTCACATTGTTGTCTGTTTGGTGTTGCTTACTTCCTGGTATTGATGATCAGGACATATTCATGGTCTCGCCTGTGTCTTAATGATGTCCATGTATGACTAGTGTCACTTAAGGACCCTTTCAGCTTCCTCCTCTTCTTTCTGTAGCATCCAGTCCTTTGCTTCTTGTCTGTACTTCCTGTTCATCTTCAAGCCAACAGTCTTCTGGTTGATAGCAATATAAGATGCAAAATCCAAGGCAGTATTTTCTTCTTCTACTCTTACCCTGGTATACAAGCCCTTTTTTCTTGTCTCACTTGGAATGGATCTTTATTTCAATCCCGACTTTTAGCCCTTTGCTTCTCCCTCAGAACAAGTAAGCTAGGTTCCTTGCTTTTTTTTTTGTTTTGTTTTGTTTTTTTTTGTTCTAGTTGAAGATCACCCACTTGGCTGGCTTGTTTTGCCAAAAGTAAGAGTTCTCTTGCTTCCTGTCCCTATCCCTAGGCTTCTTTCTTGGAAATGGTTTTTGAGTGAGCACAGACTCCTTAATTTCCCACAATGAGAATTACCAAATTGACATTGATTTCTTCCTGTCTACCTTACCAAGTTGCCCCTGTATCACTGCCTTTTCAGTTTAATTTTAGTTCCTCCCTCCCCTCCTGTTTTCCCTCTCAGTTTTTGAGATAGGGACTTGTTTTTTTTTTTCCATATATTTCTGTCTGTCCTCAAACTCCGAATCTTTCTGGTTCTACCTCCAGTATGAAGACTAGTACCAACTGTCCTTGTGTGTATTTTCTTAAATGTTTCCAGCTTAAGAGAAAAGGCCCTTGGTATTAGGCTCAGCTAATTAATTTTGTGAATTAAATAAAGTCAAACAATTTACTAAGATCCTATTCTATGTTTATTCTTTTAAAGAAGCTATTAAGCAGAATTACTGTCAAGCTTATTATAAAATTTGAAGAAATGAGTTGCCATTTCTAAGTTCAATTTTAGGCTTTTTTGTGAAGTGCTTAAGTTTTTAAAAATCTTCGAAATACTGAGAAATGGTACACTGACTTGATAAGATGATTCAAGCTTGCTACCAAGCCTATTGACATGAGTTCAGATGTAGTAACCACATGATAGAATGAGACAGGCAACACTCACAGTTGCTTTTGTCTTCCACATGTACACCATGGCAACCTTGGGTTGGTAATCTAAACTTTATTATTTTTCTGTCTACTTCAAATCGTCTTCATAAAAATATAAACCTGACCCTGATGCTGATGAGGCTATAGGGGTAAATAAGCTTGTATAAGGGCTGGAGAGATGGCTCAGCAGGTCAGAGCACTGACTGCTCTTCCAGAGGTCCTGAGTTAAATTCCCAACAACCACATGGTGGCCCACAACCATCTTTAATGGGATCCGATGCCCTCTTCTGGTGTGTCTGAATATAGCTACAGTATACTCATAAATAAAATAAATCATTAACAAAATATAAACAGAAATTAGTACTGTTATCTTTTTATTAAGAGTTTTAGAAGAATGAAGTAAACAGTAATTTCAATCTGATAGTTTTTGCACCATAAAAATTATTCATGGATGTTTAAAGGAAAATTAACACTATTAATGTACACATAGAATTCATTGTATATTTAGAATAAAATATTTCTTTGTATCTAGAAATTAAATTGTGATCTAACTGCTATCTTGTGATACTTAATAAGTTGTTGTTTTTTTTTTTTTTTTTCATATTTTAGGACAGTGGTGACTACCCCCTTACCATGCCTGGTCCTCAGTGGAAAAAATTTCGTTCCAATTTTTGTGAATTTATTGGAGTCCTGATTCGACAGTGTCAATATAGCATAATTTATGATGAATATATGATGGACACCGTAATCTCCCTTTTGACTGGTTTGTCAGACTCCCAGGTCAGAGCTTTTAGGCACACAAGTACTCTTGCTGGTAAGTAACCCAGTCATCTTTGTTTCCATTGACTTTGCTAACGTTTATTTTTTTTTTTTTGTAATCAACCTTTTCTTTTTTTCTATAAGGTTAATTTAGTTAGTGCTTTAATAAAAGTAAAAATTTCTTGGAATTTATCTGCCTGGCTGTTTTCATTTAATAGAATAAAATATGCAGTAATTTTCCTATTTGCTATTTGACAGCCTTAAGAATAAAAATTGGAAATGGCTGTTTGCTATTAAAGGAAAGGGTACTTTCCCCACCAATCTCTAATTAAGAAAATCCCTGTGGAGTTGTCTATGGCCTGATGTTAATTGAGATTCTCTTCTTTCAGATAACTTGACATAGAACTCTATTGTACAGTCTCTCATACTCTGCATAGTGTCTGACTGTGGGTCTCTGTATTTACTCCCATTTGCTGCAAAAGGAAGCTTCTCTGATGATCTTTGAGCCAGACACTGAGCTATCCACACAGCATAATGTCATTAGTATTTTTATTGTTATGTAATTTTCTTCAGAATATTATTATTTGGTTTTGCCCTCAGTACCTGGGCTATCAGTTCTGAAGTTTGTGGTCACGCAACCAGTGTTAAGTTTGGGTTCCATCTTGTGGAGTGAGCCTTAGATGAAATCAAATATTGTTTGGTTACTTCAGCAAGCATTGTGCCAACATTGTACTAGCTTATCTTTTAGCCAAAAAAACCATTGTGGATCAAAGGATTTGTGACTATGTTAGTGTTTACATTTCTTATTTGATAGCATTCGGCATATTTTATCAAAGACACTAGCTTGTAACGATAAAGGCTCTAAGAAGGCACCAGCTCAACTTCATTGAGATGTAGAGGTATTGTCAGCAACAGCTCAATGAATTGTAACCCAATCCTGATAGTGGAAGCTTTATATGGACCAGACAGGACTGTTTGGGTCTCTGTCTTCCTCATTATTTGGTGATTTCATTTAGTTCTCCTTTAAATATGTCTATTGTATAGAAAGTGTTTATTCCCTAAGGTTTTTACATTACCCCTCAAATGGCTCTGAATGTTAACCGTCTCTCCCTGTATTCTATCCCTTGTGTCCCTCTTCTCTTCCTGTTTCCATTTGTTTCTCCCCACCCAGGCACAAATATACATTCTGTTGTCCTTTCCCAAGGAGGCCTATCTGTCCTGTCCCCATAGCCCCAGCCTTTATACCTCTTCTCCATGGTTCTGTGGATTATAGCTTGGTTACCATTGACATAACAGCTAATATCCACATATAAGCAAATAATACATCCTATTTGTCTTTTTGAATCTCTGTTATTTCACTTAGGATGATCTTTTTCTAATTCTATCCATTTACCTGACATATATATATTTGTTATTATTTAGTGGCTAGTACTCCATTGTGTACATGTACCACATCTTTTTTATTAATTCATCTGTTGATAAACATTTAGGTTATTACCAACTTCTGGCCATTATGAATAGAGGAACAATGGACATTGTTGAGCAAGTGTCTTTATTGTAGGCTGAAGCATCCTTGTGTATATGTCTAAGAGTTCTGTAGCTGGTTCTTGAGGTAGACCGTTTCAATCTTTCTGAGGAAGCACCACACTGATTTCCATTATAGCTGTACAAGTTGCATTGTAGTAATGTTTGATTGTTTCCCTTACTTCAAATCCTCGCCAGTATATGTTGTCACATGCTTTATTGATCTTAAGCTTTCTAATGGGTTTAAGATGAAATCTCAAAATAGTTTTGATTTGCATTTCCCTTATGACTAGAGATGTTGAACATTTCTTCAACTATTTCGTAGCCACTTGACTTTCCTTTATTTAGAATTCTGTTTGGATCTGAATCTCATTATTTAATTACCTTCAAGAAGTTCTTTTATTGTTTAAATTTTTTAGCAAGTTGGATTTTTCATGTTTTCATTATAAAATTTTAAATTGTCATTTCAAGTTCTGTGAAGAATTGTCTTATAATTTTGATGGTCATTGCATTGTTTAGTTGTGGATTACTTTTGGTAGGATGACTATTTTTACTATATTAATCCTAAAAATCCATGACTATGGGAGATCTTTTCATCTTCTGATACACTCTTCACTTTTTTTCTTGAGTATCTTACAAGTTTTTAATCATACAAGTCTTTCCCCTGCTTGGTTAGGGTTACTCCAGGATATTTTGTGTACTTTGATGCTTTTATAAAGAGTGTTGTTTCCCTGATTTTTTTCTCAGTCCATTTGTCACTTATATATGGGAAGTACCCTGGGCTTTGTCAGTTAGTTATTTTCTTGCTGAAAGTGTCAGCTGTAGGAATTCCTTGATGAGAATTTTAGGATCACTTTTGGATACTCTCGTACTGCCTGCAGATAAAGATTCTTCAACTTCTACCTTTCTAATTTATTTCCCTTTGAACTTCTTCAGTTGTTTTATTTCTCTAGCTAAGACTTCAGGTACTGTATTGAATAACTGGAGAGAATGGACAACTTTGACTTGTACCTGATTTTAGTGGTATTGCTTTGAATTTCTCTCCATCTAAATTTGTGTTTGCCATGGGCTTGTCATACACTGCCTTTATTATGCTGACTTCTGTCTTTTGTATCCCTAATCTTTCCAGAGTTGTTATCATGAAAGGATGATGGATTTTGGGAAAGGTTTTTCAGCATCTAATGAGATGATCATGCACCTCTCTTTTTCAGTTTATGTATATAGCTGAGTACATTTACTGATTAACATATACTGAACCATCCCTGCATCTCTGGAATAAAGCCTACTTGATCATGGTGGATGACCTTTTTGACGTATTCTTGGATTCAATTTTTAAATATTTTATTGAGAAATTTTCAGTCTGTATTCATAAGAGAAACTTGTCTGAAATTGTATTTCTTTATTGGTTTCTTATGTAGTTTGGCTATCAAGACACTTATAGGCTCATAAAACAAATTGAATAATGTTTCTTGTGTTTCTATTTAATAGAATGATTTGAGGAGATTCGCAGTCATCTCTTCTGGGAAAATCTGGTAGACTTCTGTGTCAAAACCACCAGGCCCTGGGCTTTATGGTTGGGAGACTTTCAGTGACTGCTTATATATCACTAGGCGTTAAAAGTCTGTTTAAATTGTTTGTTTGATCTTGATTTTTTTTTTTTTTTCTTCAAGACAGGGTTTCTCTGTGTAGCCCTGGCTGTCCTGGAACTCACTCTGTAGACCAGGCTGGCCTCGAACTCAGAAATCCACCTGCCTCTGCCTCCCAAGTGCTGGGATTAAAGGCGTGCACCACCATGCCTGGCACTGTTTCATCTTGATTTAACTTTTGTAACTGGTGTCTATTGAAAAAATTATCCATTTATTTTAGATTTCCCAGTTTGCTGGAATACAGGTTTTTAAAGTACATCTTTATGATTCTCTGGATTTCCTCAGTCTCAATTGGTATGTCCTCTTTTCATCTCTAATTTTGTAATTTGAATATTCTCTCCGCTTTTAGTTAATTTGGATGAAGTCTTATCAATCTTGGTGATGTCCTCAAGGAACCATCTCTTTGTTTCAGTAATTCATTGTTTTGTTTGTTCATTTTCTATAATGTTTCCTTTTGTCCTGAGTTTGATTATTTCTTGCCATCTTTTCCTTTTGTGTGTGGAGGTTTTTTCCTCCTTCTGCCCTCCCCTCTGCTCCCCTCCTTGTTCTATAGCTTTCAAGTGTTTGTTAAATCACTACTATCTACTATTTCTTTTTATGTTGGCACTTAGTGTTATGAATTTGCCTCTTTGAGCGACTTTCATTTGTGTTTTGGTGTGGTATGTATTTATTCATTTTCATTCAATTGTAATGAGTCTATTTTTTTTCTTTCTCGAATAATTTTCATTCCATTGTGAATTGTTTAGTTTTCGTGATTTTGTAAGCTTTCTGTTGTTTCTGTTGTTGATACCCATTTTTAGACCAGGATAGACAGACAGGATGTGAGGAGTTAATTTATTTTTCTTGTATATGTTGAGACTTCCTTTATGTCCTTCCACGTGGTCAGCTTTGGATCTAGTTCCATAATCTGCTGTGAAGAAGTACATTCTTTGGTGTTTGGGTGAAATCTTTTGTAAATATCTGTCAGGTCCATTTAGTTTGTAATTTCAGTTAGCTCCAACTTTCTCTCTTTCATTTTTTTCTGGATAACCTGTCTATCGTGTGAGAATTGGTTATTGAAGTTTCCCACTGTCAGTGTTTTGAGTATCAGTATATGATTTAAGCTGTCCTATTTTCTTGAGCTTGGGTACCTTTGTGTTGGTGTATAGATATTAAGAATTCCAGTGTGTATTTGGTGGATTTTTCTTTTTATGAATATGTAGTGTTCTTCCTTTTCTCTTCTGACTAATTTTGGATTGAAGTCTATTTTGTTAGATACTGAAATGGCTTCATGAGTTTTGTTTTGTTTTGTTTTTAGGTCCATTGCATAGAATCCTTTTTTTCCATCCTTTTTCTCTGAGGTGACTATCCTTGAAGTGATTCTTGGATGCAGAAGAAGGATAGATCCTGTTTCATATTCTGTTTGTCTCTAACTTTTTATTGAGGGATTGAGACTATTTTTGTTTAGAATTATGAACAAGCAATATTTCTTGATTCCTCTTATTTTTTTTTGTGATGTGTGGTTAACCTTTGTAGGTTGGATATTTCATTCTAGTGCCTTCTGTTGTTTTTTTTTTTTTTTTTTTTTGTCACAGATGTATTATTTTCTCTGTGTAATATGATTGAACATTTTGCTGGGTATAGTATTCAGTTCTGACATATGTGGTCTCATAGATTCTGTAGAACCTCTTCCAGGACTCTTCTGATTTTAGAGTCTCCATTGAAAAATAAGGAATTTTTCTAATAGGTCTACCTTTATATGTTTGTCTTTTTCCTTTGTAGCTTTTAAGATTCTTTTTTCTTCTATACATTTAGTGTTTTGATCAGCCTGTGTCAAGGGGACTTTCTTTTCTGGTCCAGTCTTTTTGGTGTTCTGTATGTTCCTTGTACCTTGATTAGCATCTTCTTCTTCTTATGTTGGAGAATTTTTCTTCATAATATTGTTGGAAAAAAATTTTCCCCTTTGACCTGGGTTTCTTCTCTTTTTATTTTTATGATTCTTATATTTGGTCTGTTATAATGTAAACTAGATTTTCTCGTTGTTTTATCCCAGGATTTTTTAGATTTAACACTTTATTTGACCAAGGTATTCATGTTTTGTATCTGTGTCTGAGATTCTGTCTTGGATCTTTTGTATTCTGTTCGTGAGACTTGTCTCTGAGGTTCCTGTTCACATTCCTAAAGTTTTTATTTTCTTTATTGATTCCTTTTCCACTTTCAGTTATTGAACTCTTTTATTCATTTCCTTCCACTGTTAGTGTTTTCATAGATTTTTTTAAGGGCTTTATTAATTACCTCTGTAAGGACTTCTGTCAAAGGTCTTTGTCTTGTGCTTCAGTTATGTTTCAGTACTTAAAGCCTACTGAAGTGTTTTTGTTTGGCATCTAGGCATCTGGGTTTGGGAAGGTTTTAATTCTAAATTCTGATATCGAATCTTGCCTTTATTAGGTGGGTGTTTTCTCTTCTCTTGGTTCCTGTTTTCTTCTCTGGTTCTTAGGAGAGTGTGATGGCTGTGTGCTGCTTCTTAGGAAATTTCTGGGATTCTGATCGTTGTAACCACTTATACTTCCAGGGCAAATAACTTTCTGGGTATTAGGAGTTGACACATGAATGGGAATGGGCTGGGTTGGGATAAGGCTGTGGGGCTCCCTATAGAGGAGGCTGGCAGGGTTTTCCACCAGGATCTCCTGGGAATGGGGACAGAGTGAGAAGAAGTCACAACAGATAGTCTGTTAAAGGTTAGGATAAGACTGCGGATTTGGAGGAGGTGAAGAGTTATTGTTAACCTACTTGCTTCTCTGGCTAGGGTGGCCTGTAGATTACCAGGAAATGCCTCCTGGAGGTATGAGTGCTAGAAAAAAGCAATCAGTAGGAACAAGGAAATTTGGAGGGGAAATCTGTGTGATCTATTGAAGACAAAGCAGGGGTGGGTAAGGGAAGCTGCATCAGTTGCTATGCTACAAAGCTAGAACTAAGACTGGGAGATTAAATTTGAATGAGAGGAGCTAGGTGAGGATCTCCACTTAGCATATCTGCTTCCCTGGCCATAACTGCCATTTATTAGTTACATTTAAATAATGGGACGGTATTAGGTATTGAAAATAGAATATACTGAACTTTTTTTT
>JADRCD010000198.1:0-27933 GCA_019843815.1 Montemys delectorum
GCTTCTCAGCCATTTCAGGTTCCTTAGTTGAGAAGTCTTTGTTTAGCGTCTTAGTCATTTTGTAATAGGGTTATTTGCTTCTCTAAAGTCTAACTTCTTGAGTTCTTTTTACATTTTGACTTTTAGCCCTCTATCAGATGTAGGGTTGGTAAAAATATCTTTCCAATCTGTGTCTTGCTGATTTATCATTTGCATTACCGAAGCATTTCAATTTTATGAGGTACAATTTTTCAATTCTTGCTCTTATAGCAAAAACCATTGGTGTTCTATTCAGAAATGTTCCCCTATGCTAATTTGTTCAAGGCTATTACTTTCTTTCTCTCTTATTAGATTCAGAATATATGATTTTATGTGCCAGTCCTCAATCCACTTGGACCTGAACTTTGTAAAAAGAAATAAGAATGGATCAATTTGCACACTTCTACAATTTAATTCTCCAGTTGAATCAGCACCATTTCTTGAATATGCTATGCTGTCTTTCCCCCCCTTTGGATGTTTTTGGCTTCTTTGTCAAAGATCAAGTGACCATAGGTGTGTGGATTCATTTCTGGATCTTCAATTCTAGTCCACTGATCTACCTGTCTCTGTGCCAATACCAAGCAGGGTTTTTTTTTTTCTTTTTTTAATTAGATATTTTCTTTATTTACATTTCAAGTGTTATTCCCTTTCTTGGTTTCCCCTCCAGATACCCTCTATCCCATTCCTCCTCCCCATGCTCACCAATCCACCCAGCCCTGCTTCCCTGTCCTGGCATGTCCCTATACTGTGGCATCGAGCCTTCATAGGACCAAGTGCATATCCTCCCATTGAAATCCAACAAGGCCATACCCTGCTACATATGCAGCTAGAGCCATGGATCCTTCCATGTGTACTCTTTAGTTGGTGGTTTAGTTCCTGGGAGCTCTGGGCATATTGGTTGACTCATATTGTTGTCAGACAGTTTTTAATCACAATTACTCTGTAGTACAACTTGAGGTCAGGGATGGTGATTCTCCCAAAAGTACTCCTATTGCTAAGAATTGTTTTTGATATCCTGAGTTTTTTGTTATTCTATCTCTGTGAAGAATTTTGTTGGAATTTTGATGGGAATTGCATAGAATTTGAAGATTGCTTTTTGTAATATGACCGTTTTTACTGTATTAATCCTGTTAATCCAGGATCACAGGAGATCTTTTTTTCTTCTGAGGTTCTCTTCTATTTCTTTCTTCAGAGACTTGAAATTCTTGTTATACAGATCTTTCACTTGGTTGATTAAAGTCACACAAATATTTATTATATTATTTGTGACTACTGTGAAGGATGTTGTTTCCCTAATTTTTTCTAAGCTCTTTATAATTTGGGTAAAAGAAGGCTAATAATTTGTGTGAGTTAATTTTATATCCAGCCACTTTGCTGAAGTTGTTTATTAGCTGTAGTTCTCTCGTGGATTTTTTTTGGGGGGGGTGCTCACTTATACTATCATATTATTCGCAAGTACAGTTATCTTCACTTCCTCCATTCCAATTTGTATCCCTGTAACCTCCTTTTGTTGCCTAATTGCTCTGGATAGAAATTTCAGTACTGTATTGAAAAGATAGGGAAAGAATGGACAGCTTCATCTACTCCCTAATTTTAGTGGGATTGCTTCAAGTTTCTTTCCATTGTATCAGTCTAGCTGCCACGATTACTCATGGGTATTTTGAAAAGAGACAAAAAGATTTGGCAAGCCATATATGTTACCTTTACCTCGCAGAAAGGATAAAAAATTGGCCAACATAGATATGTAATATATTCAGCCATCATTCATTCAATAATGATAAGTAACAAGCAAAACGCTGGGATAAGAAAGGCAAAACCACTCCCACAAGTTCATCAGTCACCTGGCCCAATCAGTTGCTTCTTCTTCAGTCTCTGAAGGCAGGACTTCCAGCATAACTGGAACCTGGACAGAGGCGTGGCAATTAACAGGAAGTGGGTAGAGAGGCGGGGTCATCTGGCAGGCAGGAATCTGAAGAATCCGCCCTCTCACAGGGAGGTTACAATTCCTCCTATTTTATATGAAAAACAGCAGGACAAGGCATTTGCTCGGCACAGATTTGTACAGGAATCAAAAGGTGCTTTATTTCAGATACCTAATTTTTCTCTCTGGTTCTCGTCTATCCAACTTATAGACAGCGTGTGACCCATTTGACACAGCAAACCGGGCTTATATCGTGTCTTTAATAAAGGCACAACCGCTTGGCACGTGTCTCTGTCTGGGTCGACTATCACCAGAGAGACAGGCTTCTGTATGCACCATCCATCCAAACAATCATGCCAAGATATGCCTTTAAAACCTGCATTGTCTAGGAATTGCCTCCATATCTGAAAACAGTCTTTTACGAAGTCCTGGCTTAGTTGCTTGCCTTGAATGCTGCTTTGGAGTAGATTGCCTGGGGAACAGGTCTCAATTCATATGCAAATTAGTTAGTTAGTCTTTGTTGGCTCCAGGACTCGGATTAACCTTTGAAATGCTCGAACCTCTTTAGTGGGTCAGCACCTTCAGCATAGTGCTGACTTTTGAAAAAACTCAGGCCAGTGCCTTTAGGATGGTGCTGGAGTTTAGAATGTGTCAGGCCTTTGGGATGGTCCTGGCCCTTAGAATATAATATTGCAGAGATAGCCAAACTTTCGAGCTCCGGGTGAGCCACTGTTTATTTTGTTTTGGGAATGAGTCTGTTTGACACACAAAAAAAATTAAAAGTTAAAAGTAAAAATAACCCGAAGATGTCTCAGGCACTTTAGTTTCAATTTAGCAACGTATAGGCTCAAAGTTTAACCTCTGAGTGGAGAGAGAAGCCACCGTTGGCTCTCAGAAAAAGTGGTGATGGCTATTTCAGCCAAGCAAGCTTGTTTCACTATAAAAATTTTCACTATAAAAACATGTTTATAAAAAAGGATTTTGTGTCTGTATCCACTTGACAGATCAAAATTTTAGGCAGCATTATGTTCCAACACAAGCGGAGCCCCTTCCCCAGAACAAGGTGGGGTAAGGAAAAACAATCTGTTAGTAAGTGAAGTGACATGCCCTTTTATCATGGCATAAAAACTGAAAACATGTGAATGCCAATGTTGATTTGCATCAGGCTGGCTTCTAGCATCAGCCTGTGAATATATATATATTTTAAGACTAGTGAAAGGCAACGTGTCTTTAAAAAAACAGAAAATGAAGCATGCCTTAAAAGAGGCAAAGAAAAAATGAAATATTTTTCATATTAATTAAAAAACGAAAATGTTTCTTATAGCAGCAAAAGACAAAAAATGCTTCTGGTGATAACTTAGAGTGGAGTGCAGAGCAGTGCATATTCCCCCTCCATAATATTAAAAATATAAAAATCAAAAACTCAAAGTGCAAAGGGCACATTGAATAAACATCTTCTCTTAGAAATACAGATTATCTCAGTAGATATGGTTTGCATAAGGTTGTAGACAAAATGTCTTAAATGTTTGACTATAAAAGTCAACTTTATAATTTGTTATAATCTGTCTAGGAACAGTAAATATAGAAATATAAATATAAAGAATAGCCAGTTAATATTTTGTTGTTATTTATGTTAAGACAATAATAACTTTAAAGCCCAAGAAGGAATTAATAGTCACATGTGTACATTTTATTCTTAATATTGAAATCAGAATAATATTTTTAAAATGTCTGAATATCATAAGTAATAGAGAACTCAGATATATGTGTGCCCATATATCAATGTATAAGATAAGGCTTAATATTAATACTAGAATAAATAGAAACTCCAGCACACAATTTGTTTATTTGTGCTGACATAGGGAGAAAACCATGAGGCTAGAACATGTGCCTTACATATAAGATTATTTATAGAAGGGCTAAAGAGGTAATATATCATTATGGGATATCTGCACAAGCCTGTAAGAAATATAAAAGTATGTATATAAATGAATTAAAACAATTAGTTCACTTTGAAGAATTATTAATTTATGTCTAAGAATATTTTATTAATCAATAGGTCAAATATCAATAATAAATTATGACAATCAATTTAATTATTGTAGAGAAAAAAATGTTTTTTAAATTATATAAGCTTTTATAATATGGCTGTAAACTTCTAGCTGGGACTGTCTGCCAAGATTTTGGCTATTTCTACTGATAATATACCACGTGTATGCCACGTGTGTTATATGAGTTACCATTTTTAAAATTAGCCTGAAAATATTATTTAATAATATCAGCAAAGTTTAATAATTTATATAGAACAAATCTACATCTTTTGGGTAGTTAGAAACTAAATGAGGTCTAATAAATTTAATATAAAAGAATTTAGAACTTTGACCCCTTATAGCCCTACTAGCCAGGCAATTTAGACTAGTTTTTGCTTATTTGTTTGTTTCTGTCCCTCAAGTGCTCTGCAAAAAGACCTGTGTCATACCACCTCACCAGATTTTTAGCTAATTATATTTACCTTTATCCAGAAAGAGCAGAGTTTCATTTTTATGTTACTGCCTCTCGAGGTATCTGTGAAAGAAACGGAACTATATCCTCTTTTTCGAGGGCTTCTTTTTATTTTGTCCAGGTTAAATTTGTAATGTATAAGAGGACCAGTAGCTTGCAATCAATTTTTATACCACTAGATGGTGATAAGTGATTGTGAAACCTTAGGTAACTTTGGTTGCCAAGCAGCAGTATTGCACATGCGCAGCCTTGGCAGGACTGCCATGGCGGGAAAGCCATGGCGGGAAAGCCATGGCGGGAAAGCCATGGCGGGAAAGCCATGGCGAGAAAGCTGCCTGCAGCGTTCTCCATGCCTCTGGGCGCCACCTGGGGCCCCCCTTCCGTCGCTGTCTGTGGCCTTGCACAGAGGTCACGCACTCGCGCAGAAGTCGCTCCTCATTAGTGCCACAAACACAGCAGCCACAAGCGTTTAAAAAGGAATGCCGCCTGCACACTGCCGCAGCTCGCACAATCCCACACAAGCAACTCCAGCCCCCAGCAGAGTCTCCATTCCGGGCCATGTTTTGTGCATCCCCGTGGCCGGCAGGGCCTCGCGGGCTGCCTCCGAGAAGGGGGCTCAAGTCCCTGAGGGCCATGGAGCATCTCCCTCTGGGCACAGCCGGGCATGGAAGGGGGGGGGGCAGCCTGGCGACAGAGGTGGCGCAACCGCCGCCCCTCCCGAGGCCACGTTTGAAAAAAGGATATGCCTCCCGCCATTTATAAAGCCTAGAAAAATATAACTACGCCCCTGCCTTGGCTGGCTGCTCTCTGGTACAGGCCCCAAGCTTTTGCTCAAGAGGGCTTTTTGGGTCAGCCGGGCAGTTACCGCGGTAGCTTCGCCCCAGCACCCCACACGGAACTTGAGGCACTGACACAGCCCCTCGGGAGAGTGCCCATGCGCTCCACCATGAGCAGGCAGGGCCCATGTCGCCATCTTGCCCACGTGTAAAACCCCTCAAGACAAAGACGCAAAACAAAAGACAATCGTACCCATTCAAGACAAGACAAAACACACAAATATACATATATAAACAAGGCAACGCAAGTTTCCCGAAAGCCACGGGGAGCAACAGTCTGTGCACCGCACACCTCTACCGACACAGCACCTCCCCCTAATGGGAGATCTCCACCAGCTCTCCAAACCTGGAGCTTCCCAGGGGAAAAGGGCTGCCTCCATTATCCCGGAGCAACAAGCCCAAATAACCCCGAAGCCCCAATCACTCACTGAGAGGCGGCCGCATCTATTTCTCACCCTACCCGCCAAACGTGGCCAAATGGCCGCCGGGCAGTAAGCTGTACCCCAGCAAACTCTGCCATACCACCCCAGCTCCATGGCTGTACAAACCCAGCCCTCTGGCTGTACCTTATTTAGTTATTTAATTAGAGAGATTGCTATAAAAATAGTGTCAGCCCTTTTGTTTTTGTTTTATTTTGTTTTTTTTTTTAAATCCGGCTGCATGCTGGGTGCCACCTATAGCAGTCCAGCTGCCACAACTACCCATGGGTATTTTGAAAGAGATAAAGAGATTTGGCAAGCCATATATGTTACCTTTACTTCATAAAAAGGATAAAAATTTGGCCGACTCAGATATGTAATTTATCCAGCCATCGTTCATTCAATAATGATAAGTAACAAGCAAAACGCTGGGATAAGGAAGGCAAAACCACTCCCACAAGTTCGTCAGCCACCTGGCACAATCAGCAGCTTCTTCAGTCTCTGAAGGCGGGACTTCTGGTGTAACTGGAACCTTGACAGAGGCATGGCAATTAGCAGTAGCTGGGCAGAGAGGTGTGGTTATCTGAGGTAGGCGGGAATCTGAAGAATCTGCCCTCTCACAGGGAGGTTACACTCCATTTAGTTTGATGTTTTCTATTGGTGTGCTGTATAATGTTGTTGTTATTATGTTTAGGTATGGACCTTGAATTTCTGACCTCTCCAATACTTTTAACATGAAGGAATGTTGTACATTATCAAAAGCTTTTTCATCATATAATGAGATAATCATGTGGTTTTTTCCTCTAGGTTTGTTTATTTGGTGGATTAAGTTGATGGACTTCTGTATACTGAATAATCCCTGCATCCCTGAGATGAAGCCTAATTGATCATGGTGAATGATGGTTTTTATGTGTTCTTGGATTGGGTTTGCAAGAATTTTATTGAGTATTTTTGTATCAATATTCATGAGAGAAATTGGTAGGAAGTTCTTTCTTTATTGAGTCTTTGTATGGTTTAGGTATCAGTGAAACTATGGCTTGTTAGAACATATTGGGTAGTGTTCTTTTTGTTTCTGTTTTATGGAATAGTTTCAGAAGTATTGGTATTAGGTCTTCTTTGAAGTTATGATAGAATTCTGAACTAAACCATCTGGTCCTTGACTTCTTTTTGATTGGGAAACTTTTAATGAATGCTTCTATTTCTTTGAGAGTTACAGTAATATTTAGATGGTTTATTTGATACCTGGTATCAGATACCTGATGTTTGGTACCTGGTACTTGTCTAGAAAATCATTCATTTCATCTAAATTTTCCAGTATTGTTGAGTATAGGCTTTGTAGTAAGATCTAATGAGTTTTTTAATTTCTTCATTTTTTTGTTATGTCTCCCTCTTTGTTTCTGAAGTTTTCATTTGGATACCGTCTCTGTGTCCTCTGGATAGTCTGGTGATGGGTTCATCTATCTTGATAAACTTCTTTTCAAAAGTACCAACTCCTGGTTTTTATTGATTTTATTTTTTTTTGTATAGTTCTATTTGTTTCTACTTGATTGATTTCAGCCCTAAGTTTGATTATCTCCTAGGGTCTAATTCTCTTGGGTATATTTGCTCTTTTGTTGTTGTTATTGTTGTCGTTGTTGTTGTTGTTGTTGTTGTTGTATGTTGTACCAAAAAGCGTGGGGGGTGGGGGGGCTGGGCTGAGGCCTGGCTCTCTCTCTCCCTGGTCTTGAGGCCTGCGGGCAGGGTGCATGTTAGTTAAAAAGGAGGCAATGTATAAATGAGATATTTTATTGTAGGAAGGAGAAAATAGGCAGGTCAAGTACAGAGAGGGAAAGGAGAGGAAGGAGAGAATGAAAAGAAAGAGAGAAAGAGAGAAAAGAAAGAAAAAAGCAAGAGAAGAACAAAGAGCAGGAAAGAGAGGGGAGAGAGAGCAAGAGGAGGAGGGAGGAAGAGCAGGAGAGCAAGAAAGAGAGAAGAGCAAGAGAGTGAGAGCAAGACAGAGATGGGGTCAGGGGAAACGTCCCTTTTATTGTATAGGGCATGGCATGTCTGGCTTGTGGTCAGATGACTGAGGATAGAGTCCAGCTAGAATGCTGGGAGCTTGGGGTATTGATTGCCTGATAGACCACACATCTCCTTCAGGGGCAGCTGTGAGGGTTTGTGACTGAAACAGGAACCAAAGACTCAGGAGTTATGGCCAAGCTCTTCTCACCTCCTGCAAGCAGAAATTGCCAACAGGGTCTCCGGGGCTCAAAGCCAAATATTCGACTGAGCTTAGGTTACCTGAGCAGATCACTTTCCCACACTGCCCCACAGTTCTAGAGCTTTCAGATATGCTGTTAAGTTCCTAATGTATGTTCTCTCCATTTTCTTTATGGATTCAATCAGTTATAAGTTTTCCTCTTAGCACTGCTTTCATTGTGTCTCTTAAGTTTGCTTATGTTTTGCTTTCATTTTCATTAAATTCTAAAAAGTCTTTACTTTTTTTCATTATTTGTTCCCTAAACAAGTTATCATTGAGTACAGAGTTTTTCAGCTTCCTAAGTGGGCATCCTGTTGTTGTTGTTGTTGTTGTTGTTGTTGCTGCTGCTGCTGCTGAAGACCAGTCTGAATCCATGGTAATCTGATAGGATGCATGGGATTATTTCAATCTTCCTGTATCAATTGAGGCTTGTTTTTTGTCAGATTATATGGTCAATTTGGATGCCATGAGGTGCTGAAGAGATTTTTTTTGTGTAAAATGTTTTGTAGATATCTGTTAAATTCACTTGATTCATAACTTCTGTTAGTTTCACTGTGTCTCTGTCTTGTTTGTTTCCATGATCTGTCCTTTCATGAGAGTTTGGTGTTGAAATCTCCAAGGCTATCTTCCGTTTTTTGTTTTTTGTTTTTTTATTGTTTCTTTTTCTGTTTTGTTTTGTTTTGTTTTTCAAGACAGGGTTTCTCTACATAGCCCTGGCTATCTTGGAATTCACTCTGTAGACTAGGATGCCTGGAACTCAGAAGTCTGCCTGCCTCTGCCTCCCAAGTGCTGGGATTAAAGACGTGCACCACCATTCCCAGGCTTCTATTTTCATTTTAATTCATTCACCTGTTTGATTGTGTTTTCATTTATTTCTTTGAGAGATTCATGTGTTTCCTCTTTAAGGACTTCTACTTGTTCATCTGTGTTCTTTTTTATATCTTTAAGGTAGTTATTTATATCTTTCTTAAAGTCCTTTATCATATTCATGAGGTGGAATTTTCAATCAGAATCTTGCTTTTCGGGTGTGTTGGTATATCCAGGAGTTGCTGTTGTGGGAGAACTGGATTTTGATGTTACATAACAAGTAGCATTGGTTTCTGTTGCTTATGGTCTCACAGTTGCTTCTTGCCATCTGGTTATCTCTAGAGACAACCGACCTTGTTGTCTGTGACTAGATCCTGTCCTTTCTGAGAGCCTGTGGTTCTGTGATCCTGGTTGGGCCAGAACTCCTGGGAGTATAGCTGTCTCTGTGATCCTGGGATTCTGTGATCCTGGGATCCTGAGATTCTGGATGTATAAGAGGTCCTGGGAATCAAGCTACCTCAGAAATCCTGGGTATATCAGAGCTTCCTTAGATTCTGAGATCCAGGTGTGTCAGAACTCCTGTGAGTCAAGCTTCCTTTGAGTTCTGTAGGAATAGGTCAGGAGCCAGAGATCTGGTTCTGCTCTGGGCACAGGTGCAAACTGGAAGGAACATGTGCCTCTGGCTGGGTGAGGTTTCCTGTTTCCCCAAGGTAATGGGAGGGGTTCCCAGTTATGCTGGGTATTGTGTCAAAGGTTGGGGCCTGACCTGAGTTCCTAGTGTGTCAGAATTCCTAGAAGTCCAGGTTCTTTTGGATGTTGTAAAAATGCTAATTGGGACTTTCTTACAATCAGAATTTATTCTGTTTTCATCATAGCATGAAACCTGCCAGCATGCAAGCAGATATGAAAATGAAGAATTAAACTGAGAGTGCTACATTTGAATCTACATGCAATAGGAAAAGAAAGTCTTTGCATTTGAGATAGGCGTTTTGGAATGGAATGTATCACCCACTCCCAGTGACACATTTTTCTCCAGTAAGACCAAATCTATGAATCCTTTCAAAAAGTGCCACTCAGTATGACCCAATGAGAGTCATTTCTTTTCAAACCACCACATTGCTCTCTCTGCATCATAGAAATCTACCTATATGCTAATGCAAAATGTATTTGTGCAACTTCAACATCCCCATACTGTACCACAGTCTCACCAGTATTTAAGTGTCTACAGTTCTAAGATACCAGGCAATCTCTGGCCTTTAATTTGTAAAATCACAATAGAAAAGACCATACACTTCTAATATGTAGTGTTAGATGATATACAGTGCCGTTGAAATTGAGGAAATAACGGAAAAAGAAAAGATGAAAAACCAGTAGGCCAAGTTATGAATGCTGCATCTTCATATTTGATATAAGAGCACTCTTGATTGCCAATTTTCTTTAGCCTTGGTGACCAAAAAACACCTCTCTATCCTAGGCTGGTGCTGTTCTCTCCTAATCTGGACGCTTTACCTGGTCTGTAGCTATTCATGGCAGGTATCCCATGACACTGGTATCAACAGTATCATGGGGTCTTCCATGAAAATCCAGCTTCACGTTCACAACATCATGCAGTGTCCTCTCTTGGCCTTCCTTCACCCACACCTAGCTTCAATTGGTTTTGTTACCCAAGAAAGAAGAGTCCACAATCCAATTCTTGTTTTCCTGACCATGAAGCCAAATCCATGTGGCTGAAACTGCCAACTTCCCCTACTTGCTGGGACTAGAACATGGCCTCCTGATTCACATAGCTTTTCCTTGGCTTTCTGTTTTTCCATGATTTACTTCCTCACTTAAGCTTATCTTTAATTCCTTTTCATAAGTTGGATAACTATCTGTGTGGAGTATTGCCATTTATACCATTTAGCCTGAAGCTTTTCTTCAATCATTTAATTTATGAGTATTAGACTTTGTTCCATGACAATTCCTTGTTATCCATTTTTCCTCAAATTACATTTTGTATTTCTTTTTTGCCTATCTTACTCCTTACATTGTATATATCTACATAAGACTGGCCATTAATAAACCACATGGAACTACCAATGAGAGGTGGGCCTTAAATCTTCTGGACCAGTGTTAATAATCCAAACCTCTTCAATTTAGCCTCAGATTTTTTTTGACAAGGGTAGAAAGCATTCACATTATTCCCCACAATATCAAAAGAACTGTCTCTAGGCCACTTATCAAATATTTTTCTACTCTGAAACATTTTGAGTCAGGTTGTCATAATTTATACAGCTCTCAGTGTAGAGAGCCACGTGAACCGAGCCCTAAAGATGGCGACGGCTGGCCGAGAGCTCTGAGATAACAACACCTGATTTGGCTTGTAGGTTGTGCTTCTGAGTGGCATGATCTTCCCTGGCCTATGGGGAGATGACACGTGGCATGAGTTCATGGGCTCCTTCTAGGATATAAGCTGTGCCCGGGTAGGAATCTCGGGCTCACCTCTCCACAATGCTGCCTGTAAAGTATCCTGAGTTAACCGCTAAGAAAAGGAACTGGTTGTGTCGTGTCTTAATTCCTGTTGGTCAGGGTTGGTGCGGCACATAATGGTGGCCCGTATGGAGAAAAACACGTGGAGAAGCGTCCCGTGAGGTTCCAGAACTCTTAGCAGACAGGGCGATCGATTGGTAAGTGCCCGGTAAGTAGGTCCAGAGCTTAGAAGGTTCTCGGAAGGAGAAGAGACGAAAGTCCGTGGTAAAGCAGCAAGCGAGTGATGAGCAGCACACTAGAAAAAAGGGGGTTAATGACCTTGGTCTTGGGTGTGCCACCAATAGCTGCTGTGGCTATAATTACAATGCTGCCTCTACTTGCTTTCACCGTTATTCTGGTGGCCTGTTTTTGCCTTATAACCCTGCAAACCAATTCAAAAGGTGGAATTGCATGGGAGCAGGGGATGCTTAAGAGCAGTGTTAGACCAGTATGGATGCTAATCAGGGGGTGTCTAGAAGATCAAAGGTGCTGTAAAGCAGTAGAGGAAGGACAGGCAGTGTTAGAGCAGATAAAAAAGGAAAGTACAGACACAGAGTGGTCAGATGAAGAGTTGGAAACCCTAATTAAGGAATTAGAAAGAGTACTGTGAAAGAAAAACGGAAAAGGAAAAGAGCTCCGCTAGATATGGGGCCCACTATCAACTCTCCATATGCTCCTCCTCCTTATAACCCTGTAGAAGGTGGTGCTTCTGGTAGGTCCTTTTGCCCTGAAGTGTGGCAGACAGTTAGAACTGAATTGTCACTTGTTTGTCCAGTTTTTCAAGATGCACAGGGTCAGCATTTTCATGAGCCTTTAGATTTTAAGGTTATAAAGTCCTTGGCTGAGTCTGTCCGTACTTTGGATCACAGCCTCTTTCACTTTAATTTGGATCACAGCCTCTTTCACTTTAATTTGCTAATGAACAGGCAGACGCTAATCATGCAGCTGGGAATCAAGCATGGGTTAGGGATATGCTTTTGGGGCAAGGTTGCTTTGCTAATCAACAGACTGGTTACTAGCAGCTGCTGTGATGCAGTTGAGTCAGAACAAATAAATACCCTTTGGCAGCTAGCACAAGTAGGCTGCGAGTGGAAATATCCTGGATTGTGTGTGACTTCCATTCAATATCAAAATATTACTCAGGCTGTTAATCTCTCTCAATAGTTGTCTCAATATCTTACAGGAAATAGGCTGAGATTGGCCATCGTGACCGTGAATTCTACATGTCTTGATCTCTCCTTGACTGAGGGGTTGTCGTCTTGGATTCTCCAAGCAATGCATCATTTGAAAGAGTGGGCAGGAATAGGGGCATTAGCTTTGACCTTAGTGAGAGTTTCTGTTCTCTGCCTTTGTTGTCTCTGCCATATGGCTCGAGCCCTAAAAAGAGATCTTGCCATGATAACACAAGCATTTACAGCCATTGAGGCAGGGCAGTCCTCCCAAGCATGGCTTGCTGTCATGCAGAAATAATTGTCCATTGACCTCTGGGTTATGGGATCGTTGAGGTCGGGATTCGAGGCCTAGCACTGCACTTGAGGTGTGCTGCCTGCAGTTAGCAACCTCAAGAAGAGCATATCTGATTGCATACAGGCTGATGCCCCAGAACCTGTCTCTGTGGAAAGGCATCGGACAGGTCTGGCCCTCCCTGGGAGGCATGAAGCCTGGGGTGGGGTAGTACAATGTCCCTGTTTCTTTCATCAGAGATCAGACCTCTGTTCTTGCCCATTTTGCTGTAAAACAAAAAGGGGGAACTGTAGAGAGCCGCCTGAACCGAGCCCTAAAGATGGCGATGGCTGGCCGAGAGCTCTGAGATAAACAACACCTGATTTGGCTTGTAGGTTGTGCTTCTGAGTGGCATGATCTTCCCTGGCCTATGGGGAGATGACACGTGGCATGAGTTCATGGGCTCCTTCTAGGATATAAGCTGTGCCCGGGTAGGAATCTCGGGCTCACCTCTCCACAATGCTGCCTGTAAAGTATCCTGAGTAAACCGCTAAGAGAAGGAACTGGTTGTGTCGTGTCTTAATTCCTGTTGGTCAGGGTTGGCGCAACACATCTCAGGACAACTGTCTTCCATACTCTAGTGTGGCCCATTAAGTTCCATTTTTTGTATTCAATTGCATTCCTAGTCCATGTTTCCAAATTCCAGATTTCACCAACAGGAAGCATGGTCATTTTTGCTACAGCAGTATCCAACTCCATGAAACTCTTATTTGAAAGACAAAACAAAAACCATTTAATTTGGTCTTGTTAAGAGTTCCAGGCATTAGGTCCAGTTTCATCCTGACAGGAAGCTTGGCATCATACAGGCAGATATGCTGCTGGAAAAGTAGATTGAAAATTCTACAGCAAGGCCAGCAGAGAGTAGGAGGAGGAAAACTAGCTAGACATGGGCTTTTTCAAACCTCAAAGCTCAACTGCAGTGACACACTTCTCCTCACAAGGCGACATCTACTTATTCTTTCCAATAGACAACACTATTAGCCTATGGGGGACAACTTTTTTTCAAACTAAGTCATTTGCTTTTTGTGTTTCTCCTTTGGTAAAAAGCAGAGTCCCTTCCACTACTGAGACCACTAGCCCAGATGTGGTAATGCTCAGGGTAGGCATTGTTTGAATATGCATTTTCATTATCCATTCATCTGTTAAGGGAAATCTAGATTGTCTCTAATTAATGAATATTATAAATAGAGTAGTAACAAATATTATTGTGTAAAGATCTCTGAAATTAGATGAAACATGTTTTGGGTAGATGCCTAAATATACCAAATATAACTAGGTCATCAGATATAATGAAGCCTATCATCATGAGGAATTGTCATGCTAAGTTCCATAGTATAAGTACAAATTTTCAGTCTCATTTATAATAGAGATGTGTTTCTCTTATACAACATCTATGTCAGCATGAGCTATCATTTGTGTTATGATATTGGCCAATCTGATATTTGAAACGTGAAATGTCAAGATGGTTTTGATTTGCACTTTCCTAATGCCTAAAGATGTTGAACATTTCTATAAGTGTCTGCCAGCCATTTGAAATTTCTTATTTAAGTATTTCTGTTTAGATCTATATCCAATTCCAGTTAATTTATTTGCTTTGTTTTTATCCAGCTTTTTTAGTTCTTTAGATATTTTGGATATTATTTTACTTTCAAATGTGCAGTTGGTAAAAATCTTTTCCTATTCTCCACTTACCTGGTTTTTCCAATTATGCTATCATTGCCATGATTAAAAATTTTAATTTTCTGAGGCCCCATTTAGTAGTTATTGAACTTAATGTCTGTGCTAACTATGTTCTGCTGAGAAAATGTCTTCTTTGCTTCTAAATACAACATTGTTCTCCAATTATTTTCTTTTATCAGGTTTATTGTATATGGTTTTATGTTGAGGACTTTGGTCCATATAGAGTTGGGCTTTTGTGGAGTGATAATATCTTTTCATGATATGGTGATAAACAATGGAGAAAGGCTAGGAACTAAATTGGAAATTTCACTGAATATAACACTTAATAGAGTATAAATATATTTAGGAAAAAGAGTAGACAAATGGGTGCTTATCATTAAATGCAAGTGAGGATAGAATTAAGTGGACTACAGTTTCCTATATGAATAATTTCCTCACAGTTTAAATAAACAATTCATATAATTCTAATTTGGTTGTACAAATTGATAGACAATCACTTCTGTTTTAAAATACAATCCTAAACAATTCTATATGCCAAATCCTATTTAAAACCATCATACAATGGCTTGATATAGTTAAAAAAAAGACAAGAGACAATAAACTTAGATTTCATAAGAATTATATCTATAACAAGAAAATTAACCATCTATATAAAAGGCAGATATAAAATATTCAAACACAGACTCAAATAGTAGGGCACATCATTAATCTGTAAACCTCAGATGCAAGGATGATCTTGTCTCTATGAATTTAAGGCCATTGTGCCCTAAACAGTTATTTGAAGGACAAACAGGGATATCTAGTTAATCCTTATAATACAAAAAAACCCTGTAAAATGGAGTTGCATAGACAAACTATGGAACAGAGACTAAAGGAAGGACAACCCAGAGACTGTTTCACCTGGGAATCATTCCCACATTCAATCACCAAACTCAGACACTATTGTGTTTGCCAGCAAGTTCTGGCTGACAGGAGCCTGATATAGCTGTCTCCAGAGAGGCTCTGACAGTGTCTGACTAATACAGAAGTAGAGGCTCACAGCCATTCACTGGACTGAGTACAGGATCCCCAGTGAAGTAACTAGAGAAAGGACTCAAGAAGCTGAAGGGTTTGCAGCACCTTAGAACAAACAACAATATGAACTAACTAGTACCCTCAGAACTCCCAGGGACTAAACCACCAACCAAAGAGTACACATGTTGGGACACATGGATCCAGCTGCATATGTAGCAGAGGATGGCCTAGTTGATCATCAATGGGAGGAGAAATCCTTGGTCTTGTGAAGGTTTTATGCCCCAGTGTATGGAAATGCCAGGGCCAGGAAGTTGGAGGGGGTGAGCGGGCTGGTGAACAGGGGGAGAGGGGAAGGAACAGGTTTTTTTTTGTTTTGTTTTTTGTTTTTTTGGTAGTGGAATGTGGGAAAGGAGATATCATTTGAAATGTAAATAAAGAAAATATCTAATAAATTGAGTTCAAACGTGAAAATATTGAAGGGGCCAATGCAACGTGATTTTAAGAAAGGTGAAAAATAATAGTCATAGGCTCAAATCTCATATTATATCTGTGTAATTGATATTTTGAATAATGTAAATCTGGCTTATATTCTTGTATAATGTATATTTTGAAGTTTCATTATACAAGTTTATTGTTAAAGTGGTTTATTTCTTCTTGAATATGCTGTATCTCTAATATGATGAAGTGAGTTCTGGTCTGGTCTTAACAAAATAATGTAGCACTTGGGAGCAAAGATGAAGCCTAAGATCCCTGCACTGGAAGCAAAGATAGAGAAGACTTCCATAGCTACCATGACCTTCCCCTTAGTGCTGTGATAGACAGGTAGGAAGGTAACCCAGACACAGAAAAATACCTGCATGCTAAATGACAAGAATTTTGCCTCATTGTATGTATTTGGAAGATTCCTGGACAAGAAAGCCATGATACAGCTTCCAAGTGCCAAGAGGCAGAGGTATCCCAGGATGCAATGAAAGACAACAGCTGAACCCTTGTTGCATATAATGAGGATGTGGCCATGTTCAGAATATGGATCTTGGTCAAGGAAGGGAGGAGAAGTTCCCAGGTAGATTCCACAAAGCACAATTTGGATCAGGGTACAGATTGGAATTACGTAGTTTGGGGCCCTTGATACCATTAACCACCTCATTATTCTCCCTGGAAATGTGACCTTAAAAGCCATAACAACAGTAATAGCTTTGGCCAAGACAGTAGAGAGAGCCACACTAAACACAATTCCAAATGTTGTCTGCTGCATGATGCACGTTGCTGTGTTTGGATGACCAATGAAGAGCAAGGAACAAAGGAAACAGACAACAAGTGTCATAAGCAAGATATAACTGAGAGTCCGATTATTGGCTTTGACAATTGGAGTGTCTCTGTGTTTCACAAAGACTGCAAGAACTGCAAGTGTAAAGGCAGAGAAGCCCAGGGCTATGGTAATAAGGACCATGCCCAGAGGGTCATTATATGCAAGAAAGCTCATAGATTTCTGCAGGCAGTTGTTCTTCTCTGTATTTGAAAAATGAGTTTCTGGACACTTAACACACCGATCAGCATCTGGTAAGAAATGAAGGCAATTTTAAGTCACTGAACAGTTACTCCATTTTATACTAAGACATTGATAACTACCTACAAACAGAACTGTTACCTAAATCACCTTCCCATGCTTCTATAAGACAAATAACCAAATAAAGTCAAGAGAATAATTAATAATTCATATAGTCAAACTTCATTTTAGTATTTAAACATGATATAATGCATTTGGATCCAACCCAGTGCCCATTCTGTCTCTGTAACTCTTTCCTTACAGACACACATTTATCCTTCATTTGGTCTCTCTCCTTCTTATACTTACTTCTTAAAACAAACGTAGTTGATTTAATGTTGATAATATATTTGTGGATGTAAGACAACTCCAAAAGCAAAGACAACCTGTGAAGGACTGTAATCCTAAATGCTATAATCTCAACAGATCCTACAACTAATAATATCATCTCATATGGCAAATCTTCTTCATTGTGATACTACTTATAAAAAAAGATCATTTCTTTTGTCTTTTGTACTCTGCACTCTCTGTTTTTGAAAATCACTTTTTACTAAATTTTAGTGTGTGAACATATTTAGAGTCTGATATAAAAAATAGAATTTTTTACAATTGCACATGTGGTTTCTACACAAAAGAAATAGTTATTTGAAATTATTTTATCATAATATTGTTCTGAGATATGGGTCATAAAGTAAATTATTTTACATTAAATTCTTTATGTTAGTCAAATTTGTTCATTCTCAAATAGAGCTTGTATGAGTGAACATTATTACAATCTGAATACTTAGAAAATGTCACTACTAATGAGAAGACAAAATCTAATGAAAATAGCTATGGAAGAGAGTGAAGATTCCCAACTTAAAGGGCCAGTATATAACTTCAACAAAATTATACAAGAAAACTTCCCTAACCTAAAGAAAGAGAAGTCAATGAAAATAAAGAAGCCTAAAGAACTCCAAATAGATTGGACCAGAAAAGAAATTTCTCACATCATATAATAGTCAAAACACCAAGTGCACTAAACAAAGAAATTATGTTAAAAGCAGTAAGGAAAAAAGTCAAGCAACATAAAAGGGCAAACCCATCAGAAAAATACCAGACTTCTCACTAAAGAGTATAAAAGCAAGAATATGCTGGGCAGATGACATACAGACCGTACAAGAACACAAATGCCAAGCCATGCTACTATACCCAGCAAAAATCTGAATTACCATAGATAGAGAAACTAAGATCTTCCCTGAAAAAACAAAATTTACAAAATATCTTTCTAAAAATCTAGCCCTACAAAGGATAAAAGATGGAAAACACCAACACAAGAAGGGAAACTACACTGTAGCAAAAGCAAGAAAGTAATCATCTTTCAACAAACCCAAAAGAAAGTAGACACACAAACATAATTCCACTTCAAACAACAAAAATAAGAGGAAGCTACAATAATTTTTCTTAATATCTATTAACATCAATGCAACCAATTCCCCAATAAAAATACATAGACTAACAGACTTGATAAGTAAACAGAACCCAGCACTTTGCTACATATAGGAAAGGCTACTCAGTGACAAACACAGACACTACCTCAGAGTAAAAAGCTGGAAAAAAATTTCCAAGCACATGATCCTAAGAAACAAGCTGGACTAGCCATTCAAATATCTAATAAAATAAACTTCCAACCAAAAGTTATCAAATAAAAATGAGGAAGGACACTTCATCCACATTAAAGGAAAAAAAATCTACCAAGATGAATTCACAATTCTGAACAATTATGGTTGAAATGCGAGGGCACCAACATTCATAAAAGAAACCTTACAAAAGATCAAAGCACACATTGCACCTCACACAAAAATAGTGGGAGACTTCAACACCCCACTCTTAGCAATGGACAGATCATGGAAATAGAAACTAAACAGAGACACAGTGATACTAACAGAACTTATGAACCACATGGATTTAACAGATATTTATAGAACATTTCATACTAAAACAAAAGAATATACTGTCTTCTCAGCACCTCATGATACCGTCTCCAAAATTTACCAAATAATTGGTCACAAAACAGGCCTCAGCAGACATGAGAAGATTGAAATAACCCCAAGCATCCTGTCAGATCATCATGGACCAAGGCTGGTCTTCAATAAAAACAAAAACAATAGAAAACCCACATACACATGGAATCTGAACAACACTCTATGCAATGATAACTCAGTGAAGGAAGAAGAAAGAAATAAAAAACTTTTTAGAATTTTATGAAAATGAAATCACAACATACCAAAATTTATGGGACACAATGAAAGCAGTATTAGGAGGAAAACCCATAGCTCTAAGTGCCTCCAGAAAGAAACTAGAGAAAGCATACACTAGCAGCTTGACAGCATATCTGAAAGTTCTAGAACAAAGAGAAACAAATACATCCAACAGGAGTAGACACTAAGTTATAATCAAACTCAGGGGTGAAATTAACAAAGTAGAAACAAAAAGAACAATACAAAGAATCAACAAAACCAGGAGGTGGTTCTTTGAGAAAATCAACAAGATAGATAACCCCTTTACCAGACTAACAAGAGGGCATAAAGATAGTATCCAAATTAATAAAATAATAGAAGAAAAGGGAGACATAACAACTGAAACTGAGGAAATTCAAAAAAATCATCAGAACCTACACTCAACAAAATTGGAAAATCTTGATGAAATGGACAATTTTCTAGACAGATACCAGGTGCCAAAGTTGAATCAAGATCAGATAAACCATCTAAACAATCTCCTATCCCCTAACAAAATAGAAGCAGTCATTAAAAGTCTCCCAACCAAAATAAATAAATAAATAAATAAATAAATAGGCCATGACTAGATGGGTTTAATGTAGAATTCTATCAGACCCTCAAAGAAGACCTAACCCAATACTCTTCAAACAGAAGGAACACTACCCAATTCATTCTAGGAAGCCACAGTTACACTTATACCTAAATCAGACAATAACCCAAAAAAGAAAAAGATCTTCTGAGCAAGTTCCCTTATGGATATTGATACAAAAATAATTAATAAAAGTCTCCCAAGCCAAATCCAAGAGCACATCAAAATAGCCATTCATCACGATCAAGTAGGCTTCATCCCAGGGAAGCAGGGATGGTTCAATATATTGAAATTCATCAATGTAATCCACTATATAAACGGACTTAAAGAAAAACATCATATGATCATTTCATTACATGCTGAAAAAGATTTGGACAAAATTCAACAACTCTTCATGTTAAAAGTTTTGGAAACATCAGGAACCCAAGGACCATACCTAAACATAGTAAAAGAAAGATACAGCAAACCATTAGCCAACATAAAACTAAATGGAGAGAAACTTGGAGAAATGCCACTAAAATCAAGGCCTAGACAAGGCTGCCTACTTTCTCCCTATTTATTCAATATAGTACTTGAAGTTCTAGCTATAGCAATTAGACAACAAAAGGAAGTCAAAGGGATACAAATTGGAAAGGAAGAAATCAAAATATCACTATTTGCTCATATAATTGTATATTAAGTGACTACAAAAATTACACCAGAAAACTCTTTCATCTGATAAACAACTTCACCAAAGCCATTGGTTATAAAATTAACTCAAACAACCAGTAACTTTCCTCTACTCAAAGAGACTGAGAAATGATTTAAGGAAATGACACCCTTCACAAATAGTATAAAATACAATGGTGTAACTCTAACCAAGAAAGTGAAAGATCTGTGTAACAAGAACTTCAAGTTTCTGCAGAAAGAAATTGAAGATCTCAGAAGATGGACAGATCTCCCATGCTCATATATTGGCAGGATTAATATATCAAAAATGGCCATCTTGCTGAAAGTAATTTACAGACTCAATGCAATCCCATCAAAGTTCCAACTCAGTTCTTCACAGAATTAGAAAGATCAATACTCAGATTCATTTGGAATAACAAAAAAACCAAGAGAGCAAAAAATATTCTCAACAATACAAAAACTTCTGGAAGAAACACCATCCCTGACCTCGTTTTGTATTACAGAGCAATAGTTATGCAAACTGTATGGAATTGGTACAGAGACAGGGAGGAAGATCAATGGAATAGAACTGAACACCTAGAAATTAATCCACACAACTATGGTCAATTGATATTGGACAAAGGAACTAAAGCCATCTAGTTTTTTTTAAAAAAAAAAAAAAACACAGCATTTTCAACAAATGGTGCTGCTGCTTCAACTAAGTGTCAGCATGTTGAAGAATGCAAATTGATCCATTCTCATCTCCTTGTAGAAAGCTCAAGTACAGGTAGATCAAGGACCTACATATAAAACCAGATATACTGAAACTAATAGAGGAGAAAGTGGGGAAGAGCCTTGAATCCATGGGCACAGGGGAAATTTTCCTGAACAGAATACCAATGGCCTATACTCTAAGATCAAGAATTGAGAAGTGGGACCTCATAAAGTTCCAAAGTTTCTGTAAGGCAAAGAACACCTGTCAATAGGACAAAACGGCAACCAACAGATTGGGAAAAGATCTTTACCAATCCTACATCTAATAGAGAGCTAATATCCAATATATAAAAAGAATTCAAGAAGTTACCCCAGAGAATCAAATAACCCTATTAAAAATGAGAAACAGAGCTAAACAGAGAATTCTTAAGTGAAGATACTTGAATGGCAGAGAAGCACTCAAAGAACACAAGAATTTAGACTCAGATAACTTTATTATTATTAAATGGGGTATTTTGCTAAACAAAAATTCTCAACTGAGGACTATCAAATGGCTGAGAAGTACCTAAAAAAATGTTCAACATCCTTAGTCATCAAGGAAATGCAAATCAAAACAACCCTGAGATTCCACCTCACACCAGCCAGAATGGCTAAGATCAAAAACTCAGGTGACAGCAGATGCTGGCAAAGATGTGGAGAAAGAGGAATACGCTTCCATTGCTGGTGGGATTGCAAACTGGTGCAACCACTCTGGAAATCAGTTTCACAATTCCTCAGAAAATTGGACATAGTACTACCTGAGGACCCAGCTATACCATTCCTGGGCGTATACCCAGCAGATGCTCCAACAGGTAGTAAGGACACATGCTCCACTATGTTCCTAGCAGCCTTATTTATAATAGTCAGAAGCTGGAAAGAACACAGATGTTCTTCAACAGAGGAATGGATACAGAAAATGTGGTACATTTATACAATGGAGTACTACTCAGCTATTAAAATCAATGACTTCATGAAATTCTTAGGGAAATGGATGGTTCCAGAGAATATCATCCTGAGTGAGGTAACCCAATCACAAAAGAACACACATGGTATGCACTCACTGATAAGTGGTTATTACCCCAGCAGCTCGAAATACTCAATATACAATTCACAGACCACAATGAAGCTCAAGAAGGAAGACATAAATGTGGATGCTTTGGTCCTTCTTAGAAGGGGGAAAAATACTCCTGTGAGTAAATATAGAAAAAAGTGTGGAACAGAGACTGAAGGAAAGACTATCCAGAGCTACCCCACCTGGGGATCCATCCCATACCATATAGTCACCAAATCCAGACACTATTGTGGATGCCAAGAAGTACCTCCTGACAGGAGCCTGATATAGCTATCTCCTAAGAGGCTCATCCAGAGCCTGAGAAATAAAGTGGCAGATTCTCGCAGTCAATTACTGGACTATGCATGGGTTCCCCAATGGACGAGTTAGAGAAAGGACTGGAGGAGCTGAAAGAAGAATGACAATTCCAATCAGACCCACCAGAGCTACCAGGAACTAAGGAACCACGGAGTCCACATGGAAGACCCATGGCTCCAGCCACATATGTAGCAGAGGATGGCCTTCTTGGGCATCAATGGGAGGAGAGTCCCTTGATCCTCTGAAGGCTGAATGCCCAATGTAGGGGAATGTGAGGGCAGGGATGTGAGAGTGAATGGGTGGGTGGGTGAACACTCTACAAGAAGCAGGAGGAGGGATAGGGGTTTCCCGGGGGGGGGACCCAAAAAGGGTTATATTTGAATTGTAAATATAGAAAATATCCAATAAAAAAGAAAATGTAATTAAATTATATAATTTTAACATATATATATATATAGATCTGTTCATATAATTTTGATCTTCAGAGAACTTTTTAGTAATCTATTTCTCATAATAACTGAGTATTATCTTCAATATCAAAAGAAGATTGAATCTGAAAGACAGCTACAGTGAATATTTGGAAGAATAACCACGGAGGAAAGAAAATTGGTAAATGGCATAATTATGTTATAATAACGAAAAGGTTAAAACGCCAGTGATATTTTTAGTTTTGAAGTGCTTAACACTGATATATTTGTCTCTTTTGGGAGCTACATATTACTATAAAGCATACTTATTAATCAAGATCATGCAGTATCTGGTTGTAGTGAGGAAATCTATCTGCATAGAAAATGTATTCACAAACATACATACACAAAATGTGCATACATATTATATGTCAAAGGATAGATTAATGTTCAATTAGAAAGAAAGATTCAAAACACATAGACAGTAAGTATGTACCAGAAATGGATGCTTTCCTGATAGAAGGGTATTTGCATACACCCACTCACTGTAGTCGTCACATATGTACAATACCTGTAAATGCTCAAACCAAACTGAATCCAAAAAAGAAGGCTGAACTTGGACAAAAAGTCCTTCAAATACCAAGAAGTTATTTGTATATAATTGTTTAAGAGAGAGAAAGACCTAATGTTCTTTAAGCATGCCACCATCATATGGTGAAAGTATGCTACCACAGATTGTAGAACCTGAAACTATTTTGTGAAATTACACTCCTTGGGTTTAAAAATTAAAGAGAAATCACATAAATTTAGAGGATAGGTATATCTGAGATGTTTGGAGGAGGAAATAGGATCACTATCCATTTTATATATTCACACAGAACTAATGAAATAATATTTAAAAGATTTTCCAAAACCATACAACTATAGATTCTACATTATTATCACACACACACACACACACACACACACACACACACACATACACACACACACACACATTGAAAATGCAACTTTTAATCATCTGCTGTGTAAAATATTGTAATAGAAAGAATTAATAGGAGTGTGCAAGAGTTCTAAGAGATAAATTGTTCTAAGCATCATACTATACAAATATGTTCCCATGTTAATTTACATGGTAAAACGAAATATTTAAGTAGTTGTGTAGGAGAAAGAACTTTACCATAGTTATTAATACCAGCAAAGAATCAACAATGTTGTCATCTATAAATGCCAAAGCATAAAAAATTACCTTAAGTAAAAATAAAATATGGTATATTTAAGCTTTTTAATGAATGAAGGAGACTGTATGTCCCTATGATTTTCTCCATATCTTTTCCAATTACTTGGATATTAAAGATCCCATTGAGAAGAGGAGCTCTTTTCTGTTTGAATCCTAAATTTGTTTACCTGTCTCATTGGAAATTTCATTGTCTGGACAAGGAATGCAGTCATAGCAACATACAACCCTACTCTCCTGAGAGGCTTTCCTGAATCCTGGCCAGCAGGTGGTATAGCATGCAGACTGAGGAATCTAAAAATAAAAAGATATTTTAATATGCACAGAGTTTTATGGAAAGCTACAGTATTCTGACTTTGAATGTTAAACAATTTATTTGCAATGTATGTAGCTATAAATGTGACAAGATAAGTCATTTGTTCCATGTGTTCAAAGTTTAGTCAGAAAATCATCACTAAGTTGGACAATTTGGAATAATTATGATATAAGGTCAAGAATTTGGAAGTTAGATAATTGGAAAATATGAACAAGATTGGTATGTAGAAATGTCAGACAGATCATGTCTCTGTACTCACTGGATGCATGGTTGAGATTTTACTTTTACTGTGAAAATTCATCAAGATGATAAGCTGAACATGGTTTACAATCTTCATGGAAAAAATTGTTGGACATTTGTTTGAGGAATTTTACAAACAAATTTATCTAAGGTAGAAATAGACATTCTGAAATAGCCTTGAACTCATTTACAAAGAAAAAAGAATTTCTGAATAGATCATCAATGGCCCAGACACAATGATAAACAATTAATTAATGGAACTTTATGAAACTGAAAAGCTTTTGCAAAGCAAAAGTCACTACCCATAAGACAAGTTAGCAGCCTATAGAATGTGAAACTTTTATTCCAACTCCATATCTGATAGAGGACTAGGTCTTATATCCAAAATGTAGGAAGAATTTAGGAGACTTGGTATTACAAAAACAAATAATCTAATTTAAAATGGAGTGTGTATCTAATCAGAGAATTTTAAATAGAGAAAACTCAAATGGCTGAGAAACACTTAAACCATCCAGTAGAATAAAGACAGCATTTTCAACAAATGATACTGGTTCAACTGGAGGTCAACATGTAGAAGAATGCAAATAAATCCATTCTAAATTCCTTGTGCAAAGCTCAAGTCCAAGTGGGTCAAGCAACTCCACATAAAACCAGATAGATTGAAACTAACAGAAGACAAAGTGTTCAACATCTTTAGTCATGAGGGAAATGTAAATCAAAACAACCCTAAGATACCACCTCACACCAGTCAGAATGGCTAAGGTCAAAAACTCAGATGACAGCAGATGTTGGCAAGGATATGAAGAAAGAGGAACACTTCTCCTTGTCTGGTGGGATTGCAAACTGGTACAACCACTCTGGAAATCAGTTTCACAGTTCCTGAGAAAATTGAACATAGTACTACCTGAGGACCCAGCTATACCACTCCTGGTCATATACCCAAAAGATGCTCCAATATGTAATAAGAACACATGCTCCACCATGTTCCTAGCAGCCTTATTTATAATAGCCAGAAGCTGGTAACAATCCAAATGTCCCTGAACAGAGGAATGGATACACAAAATGTGGTACTTTTACACAATGGAGTACTACTCAGCTTCTAAAATCAATGAATTCATGAAATTCTTAGGTAAATGGATGGAACTAGAAAATATCATCCTGGGTAAGGTAATCCAATCAATCACAAAAGAACACATATGGTATGCACTCACTGATAAGTGGATATTAGCCTAGAAGCTCGTAATACCCAAGATAAAATTCACAGACCACAGGAAGCTCTAAAAGAAGTAAGACCAAAGTGGAGATACTTCAGTCATTCTTAGAAAGAGAGACAAATACCCATGGGAGGAGATACAGAAACACAGTGTGGAACAGAGACTGAAGGAAAGGCTATCCAGAGACTGCTCCACCTGAGGATCAAACCCATATATGGTTACCAATCCCAGACCCTATTGTGGATGCTAAGAAGTGCTTGTTGACAGGCGCCTGATATAGCTGTATCCTGAGAGGCTGTGAAAGTGCCTGACAAATACAGAGGTAGATGCTCACAGCCAACCATTGGAATGAGTACAGGGTCCCCAATGAAGGAGCTAAAGAAAGGACCCAAGGAGATTAAGGGTTTGCAGCCCCTTAGGACGAACAACAATATGAACTAACTAGTACTCTCAGAGCTCCCTGGAACTAAAACCATTAACCACACATGGTGGGACTCATGGCTCCTGCAGCATATGTATAGTAGAGGATGGCCTAGTCAGTCATCAATGGGAGGAGAGGCCCTTGGTCCTGTGAAGGCTCAAAGCCCCAGTGTATGGAAATGCCAAGACAGGGAAGCTGGATTGGTTGGGTTGGTGACCAGGGAGAGATGGTGGAATAGGGGGTTTTCAGAGGGGGAAAAAAGGAAAAGGGATAACATTTGAAATGTAAATGAAGAAAATATCTAATAAAAATAAAGAAGGAAGAATGGATAAGAAAAAATATAAAAAAATTAAAAATTAAAAAAACAAAAATATTCAACATCCTTAGTCATCGAGAGAATGAAACACAAAACAAGATTTTCTCTCCAGTGACTTTCTAACGCGGGACCAGCCAGAAGGCACAGGCCTCAGGAGTTGCAGGGGCGTCACAGGGCGGCAGGGACAGGATCCACTCAGTTTCCGAGTGACAGAGGTGGATCAGTGACCTTCTCTGCCCCGTCCCTGCAAGTGGAGAACCTCCCTCTAGGGAGTACTCTAACCCAGAGACTCAGTGACTTTCTAAGTTGGAACTAGTAGGGAGTCATAGGACAACAGGGACAGGACAAGCTCTAGTGAGAGACACCAAGAACATCTAACCCCAGAGATCAAGAGATGGTGAAAGGCAAATGCAAGAATCCTACCAACAGAAACAAAGACTGCTTGGCTTCATCAGAACCTAGTACTCCCACCGAAGCAAGTCCTGGATATCCCAAAACACTGGAAAAGCTAGATTTTGATCTAAAAATCATATCTCACAGGTAGAGGAACCTAAGAAGGACATGAATAACTCCCTTAAAGAAATACAGGAGAATACAAGTCAACAGGCACAAGCCTTTCAGGGAAACACAAAAATCCCTTAAAGAATACAGGAGATCACAAGTAAATAAGTAGAAGCACTTAATGAGGAAACTCAAAAATCCCTTAAAGAATAGCAGGAAAACACAAACAAACAGGTGAAGGAATTGAGTAAAACCATTCAGGACCTAAAAATGGAAGTAGAAACAATAAAGAAATCACAAAAAGAGACAGCTCTGGAGTTAGAAATCTTAGGAAAGAAGTCAGGAAACATAGATGCAAGCATCACCAACAGAATACAAGAGATAGAAGAGAGAATCTCAGGGGCAGAAGATAACATAGACAACATTGATAGAACAGTCAAAGAAAATGCAAAATGCAAAAAGACCCTAACCCAAAACATCCTGGAAATCCAGGACACAATGAGAGTTACAAATAATATAAAATACCTCGTTGTAACTCTAACTAAGCAAGTAAAAGATCTGTTTGACAAGAACTTCAAGTCTCTGAAGAAGGAAATCGAAGAAGATCTCAGAAGATGGAAAGATCTCCCATGCTCATGGATTGGCAGGATTAATATAGTAAAAATGGCCAT